>BJCM01166476.1:0-24330 GCA_018326385.1 Flaveria bidentis | reverse complement strand
AGAACTTCACTTAACCAAGTTTGAATATATTAATTATCATTACATTATTTATATTGGTTCAATCAACCATAAACCTATATAATCAATTTGATAAGCATTAAACAACTCATTAATAAAATATTAAACATTATAAACACAACCAAACATTTTCATTTCATTAAGTACCCAACTATTACATTAGTGTAAGACAATAAAGACATATTACATTAAGATCAGAATCAAGGTACACATGTATCAACACCTTATCCTACACATGCGATCCCTCGTTAACTTAACATGAGTAACATCAATGTGGGACCTGATAGCTAAACTAACTGTAATTCCCAATGCCCTGACACATATGGGTTTGACTCTTTTCTTACTGCTCAACACATTAGACCCACGTTTGCCTTTCCCAGGTGACATCAGATTTCATAGTCATAGTCTCTGAACAACTCAATTTAACATCTTTGTCTCATATAAAGTTCTCTCTTCATGAAAATATGTTGAACACTTTTGTGGTTAGTATGGAAGCCATAGTTGGGGAGCTTTGAACATAGTATCACCTTTTCTAACAATTCCAGAACTATTCATATATGAATCTCTCGATTCTATCTGTCCTCAAATAGATAAAAATATACTCAATGAACACTATGATAAATTTATCTGAATAATAGGCTTACATATCTGATTTATCAAGTCCGTGAACACCATAGGTGCCTTTGTTAGCCTAAAATGCATAACTATGAACCCTTAATCTCTGTGACGAGCTCTAGATGCTTTCTTTGGTATGTCATCCTCATGTAGATCAATATTCTCAAGGTACGTCGATACTTCTAGTTGATCGAATATGTCATTTACCCTCATAGAAAACACTTATATACAACTCTTGAAGTTGATTAGACAGATTTTCCACCTTTAAAAGTGCTAAGCGATAAGGTGTTCGAGTAGTATGCATCACGAGAAGTGTCATGTCAGTCTGAAAGTCCATGTGAAGGATGCAATCAGGCCAAATCCTTCCGGAACACTTCTTGAAATTCTTACACAACAGGTATGTCTTCTAGTCTTATTCATCCATGTTCATACTCATGATCTGCATCTTGTACTCTTCTAATCTCTTTCCATGTACATCAAGTGTCTCATCGTTCTACAATGGCATGCTAGTAGTCTTCTCGCTGAAGATAATCTCGGCCATATTCCCTAATAATTAGTTCATTCTCGTGACCATGTCGAAACTTCCAAGTCCAAATCATATAAGATCTATTCTAAAGGCAATATCCTCTATTAGCACAACACAATCCTAAGTTATCTCCCTAGTTATGGGAAAGAGCCTAAGTGATTTAGGGCCCATAATAAGCTCTTTAACCCATCTAATCAGCCACCATCTTCCTCATTCCAACCCTAGCCACCAAAATTCATAGAGAGAGAAAGTAGAGAGAGAAAGTAAAGAAAACTCAAGATTTAGAGTTCAAAGGTTAAGAGATTGAAGATATGGTTGTTGGAGCATCAACCATAAGAAAGGAGCAACAAATCCAGATAAGTATCAACCTCTAAACCCTTCTGTAGATCAAACCCGGATTCTAGGGTTTTGGGTTTTGAAAAGTTGCAAAGAATTGCATAAAGGTCACATTTTTACGTATGAAAACATGTAAAAATCTTAGATATAGCCTCATGGATGATTAACTAAGAGATTGGACGTAAAAAGTTGTGATTTTAGGTTAAAAGCGGGATGGTTCGTAATTTTATGCGATCTGCGAAACTGTCTCTAGATCCAGCGAAATTGCATATTCAAACTATGAAACTATGAAGATTCCCTACGAAACTATAGCTTCGTAGGTAGTTTCGCAGACATGGAATTCCAATGAAAGTTGGGCCAAACTGCCATGCAAAACTGGCAGTGAAACTGGCAGCGAAATTGGTAGCGAAACTGGCAGCGAAACTACTTATCCGGTAGCGAAATTTGCAGCGAATTTAGGCAGAAATTAACCCCTTTAAGTGTTAACTTATGTGCAGGCTGTGTAGTGTGATCCTAGCCTAGAAAGCTTAGTTTAGAGGTTACTCACGGTATCCAGGTGAGTTCTAGATCCCCTTAATTCTAAGTTTTTCCATGTTTTGGGGTTATTATGCATACTAAATACACGTTTTTAAATGACCAAGATTTTATGAGGTTTTAATAGGAAGATCGATTTTTCTATAAGGAAATGTGTTATATAAATGTTTAAAAATAAAAATTTCTCGCGCTGACCTGGCAGCATGGCCCCAGCCAAGGGCGTTGCCCCTTGGACCCCACTAGGGGCTGTTGTCCCTAGGACCCCGCTATCAGGGGTTGCCGGCCCCGAACCCCCGCTGTCCCGCGGAGGGTCGGTTATGTTTTATGATTTACTAGTACTTGGCTTGTCGTGTACTTATTAAGTTAAGTGTTATATAATAAAGTGAAATACGATATTAATGAAAAGTGAAACATAATGAATGTTAACCCTTGGGCCGTTTGATGATGAAAAGTCTTGCAAACACTATGATAGACTTCACTTACGTGAGTCTGATGCATGATGATTGATCCGTATTCATGAGCGGGCTATGTCCTTTGCAGTGTGGATCAACTGTCAGGGGTTAGCTACCATGATGATGTGTACCGACAGGGATCGACATTCATTGTCGATTAACATGGAGCTCTAGCTTTGTGCAATCTCATTTATGATGAAAATGAAAGATAATGAAAGAACGAAAGATAATGAACATGCTCATTATGATGCAAGAAATGTTATGTATTGTATGCGTGGTCATTATATGAAGGATAAAGTTATATTTTCTTATTTACCTAAAACTAGAACTCACTCAGCAAAACTGACTTTTATGCATAATAGTTGGCAGGTAATTGATACTGTTGAGGATGGCACAAGGTGGGAAGCTACTTGGATGGCAGTGGATGGGATTTTTGATAATAAAATCTTTTATTGTAATTTAAGAACAAGTACTATGTTTTATTTACAATTGAAGGACAAATGTATGGGTACAATACAGTTTCCAAGTTTTAAATGAATGTCCATTTAATTTCGCTGCAATGTTTTGGTTATGAAAAATAATTTTATGCTATGATTAACCAACTGTGAGGGATCCCGGGAACGGAGCCTTACACTATGTCTCGGTTGTGTTTGTTTATGTGTTCGGTTGTGTGTTTTGGTGGGTTTTAGGTGGTAGATCTCAATTACATGCGGGTTTTGAAGAAGTTCATCTGAAAGTTATCAAGGTGAGTTCTAGAATCCCCTTTTTATTTGTTTTAAACTGATTTGGGGCTGGAAATGCATGTATGTTTAATTATAAAAAAAATAGGATTACACCCGTATGTATGTGTATGAATGTGTTTGCGGGTGGGGTTTGATTTGGGTGTTAATATGTTTATGATTTTGTTGTGAATGTGTTTTTATGGCTTGGAATACTAGTGTTAAGCTTAAAACATGTTAGATGATGGATTGGGGACTGAAATATGTTGTTTAGGGTAATTTAGCTGCCCATGCGCCCAAAGTTCATGCGCCCAATAGTAACCATGCGTCTAGAAATATGTTGAATTTGACTAACTGTCCAAACGCCCAAAAAGCCCATGCGCCCAGGCACTCATGCGCCTACGTAGTGCCCATACGCCTAGAAATGTGCACAGACACTTAAGTGTGGGCCATGTGCTTGTATAGTGCCCATGCGCCTAGAACTTTCCCATACGCCTAAGACTTAGAATATTTTCTGAGATTTTGGGGAAAAATGTAAAGTGTAGGCTTTGACTTGGGAGGTTCTCGAGGGTAATGTAGGATGACTTTGTGATGTCATAGATGATGTGATGGATAATGAATGATATGTGGCATGCGTGATGATATGATGTGTATGATGATGCCTTGTATGATTATATTTATGTATCTTATTACGTATGTTTATTTTCCATGGCTTTACGTGGTATAGTTGTGAATGTAAATGGAAAAGTGTTATGTAACGTAAAGCGAAAGATAATGAAAAGATGAACATAATGAATGAATGCATGCATTAATGAAAGGAAAGTAAAGAAAGTCTTGCAAACAATGTAAGGAGGTTCACACCCAATGAAGAGTGTTAGCGCAATGGTGTGTGGGTTAGCTACACCAAAAGGATGCACACTGGGTTCTATCATTGTGATTGGCCATTTGTATGGAACCTTTGTCGCTTACCCGGGTACTATGGTCAGGCCACCGGGCATAATGTATGGGAGTTTATATATAGACTTCGGCCCAATACCTGCTTTATGCATGATAGTGGGGTATAGCACATGGCATTGGTACAAATGAATTTACCCTGGTATTGTGGTCAGCCCACCGAACGCAATGTATAGGCATCTACTATAGACTTCGGCCCAGTACCCGCTTTATGCATGACGGTGGGGTAAAGTTCATGGTATTGGTACGAAATGTAAATAAGTAATGATGAATGTCCGTAATGAATGGTAAGGAAGATAACGAATGATAACAATGACGTATGATGATGAATGGATGAAAGTTAAGGAACGATGATGATAGATAATAATGCTATTATCGATGTGTATGTATGATGCTTGATCGTGTAAGAATGTAAAGGAAGGTTTTAAACGAAAGTAAAGTATATTTTATTTTAAAAACTAGAACTCACTCAGCAACGCTGACTTTTATGATGCTTGTTTTGGATGGCATCCATTTTGTATAATGATAATGTTTTTGCATTGTAATGCGAACAAATGATGTTTTGTAATTGTTAACCAAGTTGTATTATTTTTCAAAAGCGATTATTGATATATGATATGGTTTAAGTCAATTCTGCTGTAATGTTTTTAATAATGTTAAAAATTATATGTATGTTTTTGTGCGATGATTGACCAACTGTGAGCGTCCCGGGAATGGGGACTTACAAAAAACTTGTAGATAAGTTTACTATGCTACTTATCTACCAAATAGTTTTATATGTCTACTAAAATGATTGATTTTTATAGTATAAATACCACCTCAATATAGAGAAGAAGATGCACATCTTGTATACACTTTCATAAGTTATAAATTTCTGTTCTTGCAATTCTTTTTAAAGTTATTAAGGTTATAATACTAATCTTGTGTTAATTATTGTGATATTATAACATTAGAAATGTTTATAGAACTTTAACTCTATTTACTGTTGGCATACACATAAAAGCGACCATAGAGTAAATGCAAAGAATATACAACTCATAAACATTCTTTTACAACTGTATTGCAGCGTTTGCAAAAGGCCACCAATCGATTCGTGGTGTTTTCGATTCATTTGATTTTCATATTTTACCTTGTCTATTGGCAATTGGGGGTTGATACCTGAAATCAATTTAACACACATAAGATGCACAAATAGTAACAGAACAAAGAAGAAAGCTTTCAAGTGCTATCATTTTAATTAATTATTCTTTAACTTTTAAAAACATTTGCAACAATGGAAAAACAAAAGGTAGGGAGGTAGTGAACAACACGAACCCAAACCAATGGGATTCACCAACAATAGGAGCAAACTTGAAAATTGCAGACCAAAGAAAGATTATGTTTGTGACTTCAGATACAACAATATTGAAATTGCCCGTCAAAACTGTTGATAATTTTAATGTTATCAATACTTTTAGCATTATTAGATTAACTTGTTGATCTAGTTAATTATAGTAGTGACTAAATTAGTTAGGTGACACAAGAATGCGGGCTTCTTTTACACTACTACAATTAATTGCATATATGAATGAATAATTTACTTTAGTGACTTATTTTATTATTATTAATATTTGGTTTTAAAGCAAGATTATATGTTGACTAAAATGAATCCGTATACATGGGTTTTTATTGGTTAATTAGGTTGACCCAAATTCATTTATGGATTTAAGTTTTGATCAATGAAGTCCAACTTCATAATTATGTATAGACACTGAGACTCACATATACGAAGGGATAAGGGGGATGAGATCAAAAGATAGTGTTTAAACTTAGAGGTATTGAGGGATGGCTTTTACATAATTGTTTTAGGTGTATGAATTGCATTTTTGCATGAAGGGAGATGTTAACGATGAGGCGTCAAGTAAAGATTGTTTAAAGCACAGATCTACATTTTCAAATGGATTAGATCCTATTTTATTAGGTTTTAGTTATATTGGTTTTTATATATGTTTTTATGTAATTCATTGTAAGAAATTAGAAGATGATGTACTTCACCGTAAGGCATGACAATATGATGTACTTTATTGTTAGCATTAAGATTTTACGATGTAATTTACTGTATGTATTATGATTTTGCATTTATTGGCTTTTTAATTAATTTTTCTCGTTGTAATTCACCGTAAAGAATTATAATATGATGTAATTTACTGTAACTATTAATATATATACTAAAATAAACATGATGCAATTCGTTGTAACTAAGCATTTCATTATGTTGCATCATTATTCTGGGCTAATTCTAGGCGCGTGGGCACTATGCAGGCGTATGAGTGTCTAGGCGCATTAGAAATCTAGGCATCTGGGACACTTATCCAAATTCAACATTTTTCAGGCGCATGGCTACTATTTGGGCGCATGAGCTTTTGGGCGCATGGGACACTTAGGCAGTTGACCGTTGGGCTCATGGGCCATTTAGGCAGTTGACCGTTGGGCTCATGGGCCTGTTTCAGGCGCAGGGGCAACGAACTTATACTATCAATCATCATAAGCAGTCCCAATCATCAATATAACATGCTCTAAGCTTAACACTAACATTCTAAGCATCATCACAAGAACATAACTCAAACATATCATCATAAATACCCAAAATCATCACCCACCCGCATTTATAGACTAACATACATACGAGTGTATTACCCTGTTAAACAAAAACAATCACACATGCATTTCCAACCCAAAATCATATAAAACATATAAAAAGGGGTTCTAGAACTCACCTTATGCAACTTTCGGATAAACTTCCTCAAACCCAAATTCACTTTGAGATCAATCACCTAAAACCCACCAAAACACAAACCCAAACACACATTAACATATAACTGAGGCATAGGCCGGTCAAGAATATCACAAAATGACGAATTCTTACCTTGAATTTATTTTCCTTCTCAAACTCCTTAACCGTTTCTCCTTGCGATCAATGATTGCCAATGACTGCTCCACATAATTGAGCCGTTCATCAACTTCGATATCTTCTAATGGTACAACCATATCCTCGTCAGCTAAACACTTTCTCAGATGAGATACATGGAATGTTGGGTGAATTCCACTTAATTCATCGGGTAACTCCAACCTATAGGCCACTTCTCCCACTCTAGAAATAAGTCAGAAAGGTCCTATGTATCTCGGGGGTAAATTGCCTCGCGCCCTGAACCGAATGATACCTTTCCAAGGTGAGACTTTCAACATAACCTTGTCACCCACCTGGAACTCAATCGGTCAATGTCTTCTATCAGCATACGACTTCTGCCTATCTTTAGCTGCCTTCATGAAGGCTTTGATCTTTTCAAGCTTCTCAGTCGTAGCCTCGATCACCTCAATACTCCCCAACTCTTTCTGACCAATATCACCCCAACGAATGGGTGATTTACATCTCCTACCGTATAGCATCTCATAAGGAGGCATACCAATGCTAGCATTATAACTGTTATTGTATGAGAACTCAGCTAACGGTAAGTGGTCATCACAACTTCCTCCAAAATCAATGATGCATGCCCGAAGCATATCCTTTAGCGTCCATATCGTCCTTTCCGACTGACTATCCGTCTGAGGATGATAAACCGTGCTAATATGTAACCTCGTCCCCATCGCATCATGGAACTTCTTTCAAAACTTATAGGTAAACAGGGTGTCACGGTTAGACACGATAGACACCGGCACACCAGGACAAGTTAGAATCTCTTTAATGAATAGATCCACAACCTCTCAGATGAATATATCTCACGGATTGATAGGAAGTGAGCACTCTTTGTTAGACGATCAACTATCACCCATATAGCATCATACCCCTTCGTGGTACGTGGTAGCATCGTTATAAAGTCCATGGTGATATGCTCCGACTTCCACTCCGGTATATCCAACAATTGGATCTTCCTGTACAGCTTCTAATGCCCGACCTTCACTTGCGAGCAAGTAAGGCATTTGCTTACATACTCCGCTACATCGCGTTTCATGCCCGTCCACCAATAATCTTTCTTCAAATAATCTTTCTTCATATCATGATACATCTTTGTAGCTCCAAGATGAATAGAGTATTGAGTCTTATGAGCTTCATCCATTATCTTACCACGTAAATCCCCATAACAAGGGATCCACATCCGTCCGAATCGGGTTCTAACACCGAGTGTGTTTTCACCCAACTCCGTGACTAGACCTCTCATACTCTTAGAGTTAAGATGTAAGGTCCCGTTCCCGGGATGCTTACAGCCAGCCAATCATTGCTCATAAAACATATAATTACATTTAACTTTCATAAAACATCGCAGCGGAACATTAAAATAACATTTCATTTCATTATAAAAGCTTTTGCAAAATAATACATCGTTATCACATTACAAAACACATGTTGCATTACATCACAAAAGCATTATAAGAATGGATGCCCTCCGAAACAAGCCAAGTAGCAACCCCATGCCATCCTCAGCAATGCTCAAATGCTAACTGGAAAATGCATAAAAAGTCAGCCTTGCTGAGTGAGTTCTAGTTTTAACATAAAACATACTTACATTCATTAGAATCGTTCTTTACTTATGCATGTGATCACACATCATACGTACACATAGATAATATCATAATTATCTTCATCATTCATTCGTTAACTTTTGTTCATTCATCATTCGTCATTATCATTCACTTTTGTTACTTTCATTCATACGTTCATCATTACTTCTTTTCATTCCATCAAAAACCATGAACTTTACCCCACTGTCATACATAAAGCGGGTGCTCGGCCAGGGCCTATCATAGACCCCCCGTCATGGCGCACAGCAGCCTGGCCATAGTACATAAGGGTAAATTCAAGTGTACCATTGTCATATGCTATAACCACCGTCATGCATAAAGCGAATACTGGGCCGAGGTCTATCATAGACCTCCCGTCATGGCGTACATCAGCCTGGCCACAGTATCAAGGGTAAGCGACAAAGGTTCTATACAAATAGTCAATCACAAAGAAAGATCCCGATGTGCATCCTTCTGGGGTAGCTAACCCGTGCTACCATTGAGCTAACACCCTTCATTGAGTGTGAACCTCCATACATTTGCTTTCAAGCTTTTCTTACTTTCATTCATTCGTTAATGCATTCATTCATTCATGATGTTCTCTTTTCATTATCTTCCACTTTACATTACATAATACTTTCATTTCATTCATTAGCATTCAACGTAAAGCCATGGGAAAATAATCATACATCACAAGGAACACAAATATAAATAGTCAACATCAACAGACAGGGCATCATGCATACATAACATACATCGTACACATCATGCATAACATGATGCACATCATGCCAAAGCATAAAAAATCATAACATGCCCATCATAACACCTATGACCTCAAAAAGTCAACTTACATAGCCCTCGGGAATCTCCCAAGTCAAAGCCTAAGTTACACTTTTTCTCCAAAATGTCAGAAATATTCTAAGTGTTCATCCGCATTTGTCTTAGCTCATCTACATTTCTTTTACTTCATCCGCATTTGTTATAGTTCATCCGCATTTCTTTTACTTCATCCGCATTTGTTGTAGTTTATCCGTATTGACTTTACTTATCCGCATTTCCTCCAATACTCATCCGCATTTCCCATACTTAGTCAATGTTTATCCACATTTCCCATACTTAGTCAATGCTCATCCGCATTTCCCATACTTAGTAAATGCTCATCCGCATTTCCCACACTTAGTCAATGTTCATCCGCATTGACTCTCATCCGCATTGACTTTCATTCGCATTGACCTTCATCCACATTGACTTTCATCTGCATTGACCTTCATCCGCATTGACTTTCATCCGCATTGACCTTCATCCGCATTGACTTTCATCCACATTGACCTTCATCCACATTGACTTTCATCCGCATTTGCCAACACTTAAGCAGTTTTCTAAACTTGGGCGTATGAACTACTATTTGGGAGCATGAGCAGCCTAGGGCACACTATTCATCAAATTCAGTCCCTAAATCTCATCTTTCATGTTCTAAGCTTAAATCTTACATTCTAAGCCTTAGAAACACAACCATAACATCATCAAATTTTGAACACAATCCAGAATCACACTATAACATCATCATGCACACAATCAAACATACGGGTATAAAACCCAGTTTATAAAAACATACATTCATGTATTTCCAGCCCCAAAATCAGTTAAAACATGTAAAAAGAGGGGCTCTAGAACTCACCTTTGCAACTCTTGAGTATGGCTTCTTCCAAACTCATTTGCAATGAGTTCAACCGCCTAGAAACCCACTAAACACACACAACCGAACACATAAACACACATAAGCATACACCCGAGGACATAACTGGTTAAGAACACCATAAAACCATGAATTCTTACCTTGAATCCAAATTCTCAGCTTGTTTTTCTTCAAAACCCGAGATTTTTCGGCTCTCCATTCTTCTTTTTCTAAAAATATCCGAGAGTTAATGTGAATGGGCAACATGGGCGGCCATGTTGCTTTATTCACAAACTTTTGAAGACTTTTGTACTTTTTACACTTTTTACCCCTTAACTTGGGTAAAATATCTTTTCTTTCTTTTTCTTCACTTTATTCTTCTTTCTTTGACTTTAAAAAAATAACCGGGTGTTACATAAGATGATCTTCCTTCAATGCTTCATCTTGAAACTCCTTGACCCGCTTCATCACATCAGAGGTCATAATCATCTGATAGGCTTTCACCCGAATCCATTCGGGTCTCTCCTTTCAACTAAGGGCATCCGCCACCACATTGGCCTTGCCTGGATGGTAATGGATCTAGCAATAATAATCCTTTATGAGCTCCAACCATCGCCTCTGCCTCATAGTCATGTCTTTCTACTCGAAAAAGTACTTTAAGCTCTTGTAGTCCATGAAGATTGTGCACTTCGTCCCGTACAGGTAGTACCTCCAAATCTTTAACGCAAAGACCACAACTGCTAGCTCCAATTCATGAGTAGGGTAATTAACCTCATGAACTTTCAGCTATCGGGATTCGTAAGCTATAACCTTTCCTCGCTGCATCAACACACATCCCAACCCCGAGTAAGAAGCATCTGACTAAACCACTAAGTCCTCGCTTCCTTCGAACAATGATAAAACCAGAGCTTGAGTCAACTTTGACTTTAATACTCAAAAGCCCTCTCTTGATCTTGACCCCAAACAAATTTCACATTCTTACGGGCCAACTTAGTCAACGGAGAAGCTATCTTGGAAAAGTCTTGAATAAATCTCCTATAATAGCCCGCCAAACCCAAGAAACTACAAATCTCAGATGGCATCTTCAGAGACTTCCATTGCATCACCGCCACCACATTTGCCGGGTCGACCATAATCCCCCAAGATTCACTACACGACCCAGAAACTGAACTTCACGTAACCAAAACACGCACTTGGAGAACTTGGCATACAACTTCTCCTTTCTCAACATCTTTAACACCTTTTGAATATGACCGATATGCTCTTCCTTGCTCTCCAAATAGATTAGGATATCATCAATAAACACAATCACTTATTTATCCAACATCGGCCGACACACTCAGTTCACCAAGTTCATAAAAGTAGTTGGCGTGTTGGTTAAACTAAAAGACATAACAAGGATCTCATAGTGTCCATAACGCGTGCGAAAAGCTGTTTTAGGAATATCTTGCTCCTTCACCTTCAACTGATGGTAACCAGATCGAAGGTCTATCCTCAAAAACCAACTGGCACCTTGGAGCTGATCAAACAGATCATCAATTTTCAGTAATGGGTACCGATTCTTCACCGTTAGCTTATTCAGCTCACGGTAGTCAATACACATCCTCATACTACCATCCTTCTTCTTCACGAACAGGCCGGAGCACCCTAAGGAGAGATACTCGGTCTAATGAACTCTTTCTCAAGCAACTCCTGCAATTGCTCCATCAGTTTCTTCATCTCAGTCAGAGCCAACCGATACGGTGCCTTAGCAACATGTTGGACACCCGGTATCAAATCAAATCAGGAACTCGATCACACGGTCCGGTGGCATGCTTGGTAAGTCTTCCGGAAACATGTCCGGAAAGTCACACACAACCGGTACATCGGACAGTTATGGTGTTGGCGTATCCACATCCTTCACGTAGGCCAAGTAGGCACTACATCCACACCTCATGAACTTTCCCGCCACCGCCATCGAAATCACTTTTAGAATCATAGTGCCTCGATCTACATATACCGTCACTGAACTCCCGTCGGGTGCTACCAACCGAATCATCTTTTTGCGACACACAATGTCCGCCTGGGAGTCCGTCAACCAATCCATTCCTAGGACTACATCGAACCCACCTAAGGTCATCACGAATGGTTTAACAGGAAACTTATGACCTTCTAGTTCTATCTCACAACCCTCTATCATCTCAAAAATCCTGGTAGACTTACCTATGGCAGTTTCTACATCGAAGGGCATATCTACACTCCTACTACTAACAGGAAATTTAGCACAAAAACCAGCAGAAACAAAAATTTTACTAGTACTAGAATCAAATAACATAGAAGCAATAGTTTGATTTACTAGAAACATACCTGACATAAGATCGTGATCCGTCCTAGCCTTCTCCTGAGTCATTGTGAATGCCCTGGCGCTCGCCCTCTACCCCTCGGTCCCGGTCTTCTTCCCTACCCGAAACTCTCTTCCCTTGGCTTCTTGCAATCCCTGCTTAGATGATCATTTTCTCCACAGTTATAACACCTTATAACCCCATAATCTCTAGCCATATGACCAGGCTTCCCACATTTTTAGCAAATGTTGGATCTCCATTTGCATTCTCCCAAATGCTCATTCCTACATTTACCACATCCCTTTGACCCTGCACCGGGTGTGATCAAACGTCAGTCACCCATTTTTGCAACCTTGTTGTTTGGAGCGACTCCACCATGTCCAAACTGTTTCCCATTCCAGTTCTTGTCACCACCACCTCTCTTGCTCACCTCAGCCACCACCACCTGCCGTTCATTATACAACCTTCCAGCCAGATCAACCACCGACCTGAAAGTGGTCGGCCAGGTGGCGATCATGTGCCTACGGATAACCACTGACAACCCTTGGATGTATCTCTTGATCTTCCATGACAAGGGTGTCACCTGATCCGGCACCAGTCGTGCCGTATCATTAAACTTGGTGGTGTATTGCTAATGCGTCATTGTTCCCGCCTCCAGCTGCAAGAATTCTCTCTCAACCTTGTCCAACTCTCGGTGAGGACAAAACTCCTCAATCACCAACTTTTTCAGCTCTGGCCACCTCATTCTTCCAATCGCCCGACTACCCTCAGCTTGGATGATATTGTCCCACCAACACAAAGCCGAGTGCACGAATGAGTGGGTGGCAAACTTCACCTTCTGATCCTCCTGGCACACGCTGATATCAAGTACAACTTCCATCTCTCTTACCCACCGATGAGCAGCAGCAACAATAGTGCTTGTGAAGTTGCTGGATTGGTAGACATCCGAGCGTGTTCTTGACGGAAGGAAACAAAGCCAAAACCAAGAGACAAACAATAACACGAACTATAATAAAATGGTTTTATTGATAAAACCTAATGATTACAAGCTCGTTACAATATAAGAATCACGACTCTTGGCAAAGGGAGATCGAGCATGATCTCCCCTCTCATCCGGTAGCACCTAGGCCCCCGGGCACAATCCTTCTAACCCCTTACTCTCTCTACACAATGAAACTGGTATTTATAGGCCTCAGCCCATATCAGATGCGATTGGGCCCATTCGTGCGCTTGGACCATGCGTATGGTTCAATTGTACGACTGGACCATGCGTATGGTTCAATCATACAATTGGACCATACTTATGGTTCAGTCTTATGAATGTCCCAATCGTATCTCTCAATCGCACGACTGGTCCATTAGCATGGATCAGTCGTACGACTGAGTCTCATTCACATATGCTCTTATGAATGACCCACCCAGTTTCATGTGTTTACAACATATCAGGTGTATTACATTAAGCCTAAACTATTCGACAAGCGACGAACACACTATATATGACAATATATGTTCCAACAGTGCCATTTCCATCGAAAGTTGGGGGCTTGCATCTTTGAAATGCCCCGTAGTTACAGCCTTGTGTGCCTCAGGCACATGCTCTTCTTCCTCTTCATTAGTAGAGACAACCGTCTTAGTTTCTGGTTGCTCTCTCCCTCCAAAGGACATGTTCCTCTCCTTCCTTTCTCCTTCCCTTACAACCTTTATCACTTCGGTCACCACAGACGGTAAGAACATCTGGATGACCTGATGAACCTCCTCCACAACAGCCTCCGTCACCGAGGCCCTTAGATTGGCACTCTCGTCACCACCCTCCGGGTGAGGGGTCTCGGGCTCTTCATGAACCACCTCTTCAGCCCTAGGCCTTCCTCTTGTGACTCGTGGTCTAGCACCACACGTCCACCATGACCTCCACCTCTAAAAGCCTACAAAGATCTACCACCGGCCATCCTCTAACATGCTATAAGATTCAAACACCAACACGGTCAATCAAGTGAATACCTCAGTTTATGTCAAGTATATAAGTCCCTAATTACAGTGGTCAGTTGTGATTAGCCACTTAATTTACTATTCATACCCCAAACATTTCCTCTCCTGACTATATTAGTATCTAAATCTACCAAAAGCACACATACCACATAACATGCGCACATAAGACCAGTTAACATTAAAGAAGATACCTGATGGCACATAACTACTCGGACTGACATTCCTTTCTCTTTTGTCCCATTTTTAGTTTAAGTTTAGGTTTCTTTTGAAAATTTTAACCCGTTTCACTTAAACTTTGGCTCTGATACCAACTTGTAAGGCCCCGTTTTCGGGACGCTCACAGCTGGCCAATCACCACACATGGGACATAAAACATACATTAACTTTACTAAAATATTGCAGCGGAATCATTTAAACTACTCATTTCATATATATAAATAATTTCTTTGGAAAATAATACAACATTTATAATCATTACAAAACATCGTTTGTTCGCATTATAATGCAAAAACATCATCACAACATAAAATGGATGCCATCCAAAATAAGCCAAGTAGCCACCCCGTTCCATCCTTAGCAATATTTACATGCCAACTGGAAAATACATAAAAAGTCAGCATTGTTGAGTGAGTTCTAGTGTTATAAAAATACCATATTACCTTCCTTTCGTTAAAGCATTTTCTTTACTATCGCACGTGATCACACATAATACGTACATGAAGGTAGTAATTATTATCTTCCATCATTGTTCATTTCATACATATCGCACGTTTCGTACTTATCACACTCTTTGTACATTTATTATTTTTTTATTTCTATCTAGGTAATGTCGTATGCTTAACCCCTCTCTTAAGCACAAAGCCATATCATTTAGGGTTAAGCGACAAGGATCCCATATCGCACATATCGCACGTTTGGAGTAGTCACATGGACTAACTCCCCCTGTGTGAACCCTTAAGGGTTAGCTAAGATCGCATGCTGTAAACACACAGTTAAGCTAACAACTCTCAGTGAGTTATGAACCTCCTTTCATTTGCTTGCCAGATTTTTCATTCATTCATTATGTTCCACTTTCATTATCTTAATTCTTTCGCTTCGTTAAGATAATACTTTACATTCATTATCATAATCACACCACGTAAAGTCACATCATAATATGTAATAAGGAACATAAGAAAACATAACATACATAAGCATAACATCAATCACACATCATCATACATGACATATCACATATCATCCATCACATCACATATGACATCATAAAGTCAGCTTACATCACCCACAGGAACATCCCAAGTCAAAGCCTACACTTTACATTTTCCCCAAAAAATTCAGAAAAATATTCTATGTCAAAGGCGCATGGGCATTATGCATGCGCATGGGGAACACATGCGTATGGGAAACTTCTGGGCTCATGGGCACTATTGGGGCGCATGGCCCATCACATAATTATTCAGGGCAAATTCTAGGTGCATGGGCACTACGCAGGCGTATGAGTGCCTAAGCGCATGTGAAAGCTAGGTGTCTAGGACACTTAGCCAAATTCAATCTTTTTTAGGCGCATGGATACTATTTGGGTGCATGGAACACTTAGGCAGTTGACCGTTGGACGCATGGGCCTGTTTCAGGCACATGGGCAGCCAACTCATACTATCAATCACCATAATTAGTCCCAATCATCAATCTAACATGCTCTAAGCTTAACACTTACATTCTAAGCATCATCACAAGAACATAACTGAAACATATCATCATAAATATCCAAAATCATCACCCACCCGCATTCATACATACACATACATACGAGTGTAATACCCGTTTAAACAAAAACAATCACACATGTATTTCTAGTCCCAAAATCATATAAAACATGTAAAAAGAGGGTTCTAGAACTCACCTTATGCAAATTTCGGATAACTTCCTCAAACCCGAATGCACTTTGAGTTCAATCACCTAAAACCCACCAAAACACAAACCCAAACACACATAAACATATAACCGAGGCATAGGCCAGTCAAGAACATCACAAATTGATGAATTCTTACCGTGAATTCATTTTCCTTCTCGTTCTTCTTCAAACCGAGCTCTACTCTTTCTCTCAGTAGAAATATCCAAATGAAGTGTGTGTAGACAACATGGGCGACCACGCCCACCTTTTTCACTAACTTTTGAAACTTTTGTCCTTTTTGACACTTTTAACCCCTCAACTTGGGTTAAATTGTGTTTCTTTCTTTATCTTCACTTATATTCTATCTTTCCCATCTTTAAAGATATCTAGGTGTTACATAAGTAGTTTAAGTTTATTTTAGTGACATTTAATGTAGAAGTTAAACAATGTATTAGTATACTTAGTTAACAATCGTAGTGAACTTCTTAATATTATTTGTATGTGTATGTTATTTGTGTTATTGGGAAATCTAGGTTTATTTTTATACAGGTTTATTCGGTTTTTAAAAATAAAAATTAAAATAATAAAAAATAGACTATTAGCGGCGACACATGTCACCGCTAGTAGTACTTCTCCTGGGATTTTTAACAAACACAAATAACATCGACAGAGTCACCACTAATAATATTATTAGCGGCGAATTATTAGTGGCGACGTATTAGCGGCGACCAGTCACTACTATTAGCAATTGCGGTGACAAACGCCACTAATAGTGACAAAAACTGTCGCCACTATTAGTATCCCTTCTTGTAGTGATCTTCCATTGGGGATGTAGTAAGGCTACTACTCAACCAAATGAGTTGTACGATGATGACTATGATATATAATCATACAATATGTTAGGACCGAGTACGTACGGAGTACTAACAGATTCTGCGTGAAACCAGATCAAATAGTGCGAAATCCTATTTGATTGGAGATCCAATCAGTGAGAACGTTAACCTGATCGATATAAGAATAAACTAAACGTTAAGAATGAGTAGGAATCGATCAAGAACGGACTATGAAGTTGAATTGGCTTTCTTGGACGTTCTGGACGGTTAGGGTTCGTAAAATTATGAAGTATTTGAAGTGTTCTCTCAATTGAATTGTTTTTCCACGAACTAAGTGATATTTATAGGTTTGTAGTTTTCATTTGTACGACTGAACCATTAGCATGGTTCAATCGTGCGACTGAATCATGCGATTGAGTCATACGCACGACTGAAGGTTCAGTCGTGCGACTGAGTCAATCTTATGTCTCAATCATACGATTGATCCAGTCTCCTGGTTCAGTCGTGCGACTGGTCCATAAGCATAATGTATTCATGCGTATGGTCCATAAGAATGGTCCATTAGCATGAATACTCACCGACTAGGTTGAACACATTTCTCTCATTATTAACTGAGAACTATGTACAATAACATCAAACCTATATAATAAGTTCATACATATGAATTATACTCAACACAATAATAATATGAAATACATAAACATCAATAAGCATCAACCACATATTATATTTCATTGAATCAGTTCATTACATGTGTGTAAGACATGAAAGACTTTTACATTAAAGCTCATAAACTAAGAACAACATGTACCTACACAAACGTTAAGAATGAGTAGAAATCAATCAAGTACGAACTATGAAGTTGGATTGGGCGTTCTGGACGGCTAGGGTTTATGTATATTCGAAGTATCTCTCAAAGTGTTATGTTTTTCATGAATTAAATGGTATTTATAGGTTTGTAGTTTTCATTCATACGACTGAACCATTAGCATGGTTCAGTCGTGCGACTGATTTATGCGATTGAGTCATACGCACGACTGAAGATTCAATCGTGCGACTGAGTCAATCTTATGCCTCAATCATACGACTGATCCAGTCTTCTGGTTCAGTCGTGAGACTGGTTCATTAGTATGATTCATTCATGCGTATGGTCCATTAGCATGAATTATCACCCGACTAAGTTTAACACATTTTCAATCATATTGACTTAGAATTGTGTACATCAAACTCAAACCTATAATGAAATTCAGACATATGACTTATACTTAGCACAATAATAATATGAAATAATCAAAGATAAATAAACATCAAACGCATATCATATTTCATTGAATAATTACATTACACATATGTAAGAAATAAAAGACTTTTACATTAAAAACATAAACTAGAAACATGATGTATCAACACAATATAAAATGTCATTTTCATGATTTTCTATTATTATAAAACATAATCATATAATCAATTTCCTAGGCATGCATTATTCCAAGATGTTGAAGCAAATACGTGGTTTTATTTTCATACAAAAACTAGTAACTTAATTGACAATAACTACTAAGTGAGGTTGAATACTCCACATATGTTGAAGATATGAAACTGTATTTAGACTTAAACAAGTTAAACAACAAGGATTCATGAATAATATAAGTACAAAGGTAATATCAAATCACATATTTACATGTATGATCCATTAATATCCTCCTTCAGTGAGAAGGTGGCGGGCTTAAGATGAAGCAGCTTACGAAAGAATTATGCCAGCACAATATCATAATTATGCAAGCAAAGAAAAGGGGGTGATTTTTTTTTATTTTCAGTGACTTTTTATTCTTTATAATTCCCATATAAACAATAATCTCTTGGAACTTTTATTAAACGGAAGAGCATAAATGTGCGTCTGTATAGCCTACAAATGTATATCATTTTGTGTGCAACTACACAATCTTTCTGTATTCTAGGAATGAATTATTTTTGGGTATTTCTAAATACACCCTAGTTTATATTTCATTTACACCCTAGTCTATGTATTATTTATAGTTGACTATACATTAAATTCTAAGAATCAATTAAAAAGTTGTTTTATTATAATTAATAAAAGATTATCATAAATACATCATTCATACCACATTTAAACTTAAATGCAAAACTACCCTCCTATTCATTCAACTTAATTTTTTATTAATGTTTTATTATTTTAGTGTATACCTAAATATTTACACTGTACATATAATAAAACATTAATTTTTTATATATTTACTAAAATTTAGATTAGTTTAAATATTTTACTAATAAATATGTTTTATTGGTTTTAAACAAGAAAACATTCTTAAATTAAGTTTTTATTACCACCTATGAGTGCTAAATATGTATGTTTGGAGTTTTTTTCACAAAAAAATATCTGTGGAACATTTATTTACTAAAATAGTGTAGTTAGAAAAATATTTATTGAAATAACGTAGTTTATAAGTTTCTTTTTGTTTCCCCCTCCTATTCTTATTGGATTATTTACAAAACAACTTTTAAATGTTTTTTGGTCTTTTAGAACTTATTTCTAAAAAAATTTAAAAATGTTATTTACATATAATTTGTTAGCTTTCTAGAAATATTTTTAACTTTCAAGATATATTTTGTTATTATTATTCAACGTTTTATAAAAACAATCTTAAAATGTTTTATAGTGGTATTAAAATAGAGAAGTTTTTTTCTTTACCTTTTCCTAAATGGAATTTTTTTCTATTCTTATAACTTTTTTAAATAGAAATATTTTTTAATTTTTCTAAACTTGTTTTGAAATGTTTAATCTTGACATTTCAGGTGTGCCGCTTAATAAAGCAAATTCTATATTTGTTTTTTTATTCAGTTTGGATTTAAGTTATTTTTTTCTAATAGTATATAACACTTATTTACTTTATAAAATATATCTAGATATGTTTTGCCACTTATTGGGCAATTTTTAGGTAGCAGTAAAAAAATATCTTTAAAAAAAATACACATTGACACCCCCACCCCTTATGATGCATTTAATGACACATTTTAATAAATGATTAAAGATTTTAATTCTTTGATAACAATTATAATAAATGGTTGGATAATAGTTAATAATCATAGACTATGCTATTAGTAGATTAGGGTGCAAATAACAACACCATTTTTTTCAAAGATGCCTATCAATCAAAACACTAACTACTAATTCAACCAACTTTTAATTATTAAACACCAACTTTTAATTATTAAACACCTAGACAACATTATGATTCAACCGACTATTAATTGTTAAACACCTACTTAACATTATACACCACGTATAGAATATATAGTTTTCCTTATAAATAATATTTTAAACATGTAATTTATAGTTGTGATTTGTGGAATACTAATTGGATTAGTTACAAACTGAATTGGATCATGATCCATTAGTTCAGATTGTGACCCACTTTTTCAATAATTCAATCCGATCAAGTTACTAGTTATAGTCATGCAAACAAGTAATGTACATCAAAATAACGTATGTTTGAGCTTATGCAAATAGACGCACATGTGTTTTGTCCTTTGAAGCGGTATTTACAACATATGCCATATCTACAAAACTAAGAAGTACGATAAGTAACATGCATCATATGCCAATTATGCCTTAATTATACCTACTTGACAACAACTAACTCCCCTGAATCTAGATTCATCTCCATATAAACCCTACCAAAGGCTTCATAATCAATTAGCGCCCTTTAATTACCACCACCGGATCTAAGATACAGCCTTCTGTTTTCACATCTTCCCCAACACTCTTGGAGGATGTATCCACTACTAGAAACTATATGAAACATGTACTGTATTCCTGCTCAAGACTTAAGTCATGTAATTCAGGTTCTTGCTCCTTACAAGCTCTTCGCAATCAAAGTGTATCAAGTTATACAAATTTTCATAATTGTGAAACTAGAGATCCAATTAAATATTCAAATAAAAATTATAAGGGAAAAAGTTTACAAGAATCTCAGATCCAAACTCTCACATATCCCAAACAATAGAACGTAAGCCAAGGTGGGTTGATTTCAAATATAGAGGAAATCCAAACAATTTAGCATAAAACCATAAGGGATCGAGAAACGAACCTACAATATGAGAGAAAGCTGAATCTATTTTATCTTTTACTTCTATTGGGGTACAAGTGGTTTTGGTTCTGGTAGGACGGGGACTGGGTAGAATTTTTGGGGTGTGGAGTAGTGTGGGTTGGTGTGAGTAGGGTGGATGTGGAGTAGTGTGGGTTGGTGTGAGTAGGGTGGATGGTGTCGAGGGTATGTGCTCTGGCGACAGTGGCGCATTCCGGTGGAATCAATATGCCGCAGAGAACCACCAGCTATGGGGCTGCACTGTCGGCAGATTGTGGGGTTTTGGCCGGTGGTGGTCTTTGAGTGATTTCGGCCATGTTTGGGATTTGCTTATTTTGATTTAAAATGACTTGGATAAAAATGATTTATTAACTTATGATTTTTTAAAAGAAGTTTGTACAAAAGTGTTTGGATTAGAGTATAAACAAAAATGTTATAAAATGACCAAAAAAACATACTTTTAAAAACGAGAAGAGTTAATAGGAGCTAGTAGAGAGGTGTAATAAAAAATTGAATCAAAATGAGCTTTTAAAAAACAATAAGTAACATCCTCCTTACTTTTTAAAACATTTTTTCTATCATATATAAAAAATTAGTTTGAAAAGTACTTTTGAGTTTGCCAAATAATTTTTTTGACTAATTAATTTCTCAAGAATTAATAAGTCAAAAGTAGAGAGAAAATAAACAATCCCAAACATGCATTTCATCTATGTAATTTCTTTTTTCTTTTAGGATTTTTATTCAACTTCGTGATATAAACTAAGTTAAATGAGCGGGATTTAAAAACCATAAAATGACACCTAAAGATGACACATAATCTTTCAAAAATGTACTTCGTGTTTTTTCTTTTAGGACACTATAAGGATGACAAAATTACGTGTCATCGTTTCTTTAGAATAGTAAAAATAATTTTTTTTATGACATACACTTTTGCATGTTTTAAAATTGTTGGATCTTGAAAGGCTGGTGCAACCAAAATCAAACACTTATACTATTTTTGATGCAATTTGTAAATGACTTCTGAAGCTAATTATGAACTTCCGAAGGAAATGGAGTTCTTCCGAAGACAAAGCTCCAACTTCCAAAGACAAAGACTTCTCTTTCAAAGTTCAAGACGTAGAAGAATTCAAATACAATGACTTCCGAAGAAGAAGTCCTCAAGCCACAAAAGAAGCAGCCTCTTCCAAAGTATAAAAGGCTTCGGAAGAACTTGTTCTTCCGCAAACAATTAACCTTCGTAAGATGCTGCTATGTACCAGTGGACATAAGTATGGTTCTCTGACACTCCGCTGCAAACCTTTGATACTGCATGGCGTTTTCCAAAAAGGCCATGTAATTGACCATACTTTATTCCGCTGTTCACCTTTGTTTGTTAGTACAATTACTAACTTTAATTGGTGACAAAAGGTAAGTCATGGACATGTCATGACTATCATATCTTAGATAAGACATTATCTAAGATACCTTAACTATAGCTTTGTAGTATCTGCTTTAGTTATAGGATTCCAGCTGGTATCAAAATATAACCGACTATAGGGGATAGTACATATAGTTTCTCATTGTAACTCTTGTATCATGCTTGTAAGAGTCTTGTAAACTTTGAGTTGAGAAGTAATATATACAAGTACCTTGAAAATTTTTTCTTTGTGTTCTTAAGTTACTTAGTATATTATAATAAACTTTTAAGAGATTCTGCTTCACCATAGTCATGTGAGTACAAGTGTGTTTGAGAGAAAACCAAGTGTTTAGTGACATATATCAATCCTACAAATGGTATCAGAGCTTTTTAGGATTTTGATTATGTGATCTTACCATCCAAATCAACTTGTTTTCACTCCTTCCTTCACCACACTCTAAAATGGCCCTTATTCAGAAATCTAAGGTTGAGATGGGGACGGTGACTAAAGCACCTATCATCACCCCTGAACACTTTAGATAATGGAGTAGACGCATAGAAGGATTCATCAAATGCCTTGATGGTAAAATGTGGTTGTCTATCATGAATGGTCCTTACAAGCCCAAGGTTGCTGCACCTGGAGGAAACGATGCCATGATCGAGAAGGATGTTGAAGACTACTATGATGAAGACCGAAAGAAGATGGACATAGACAACAATGTTATGATGGCTTTTATGACTATTATACCCAACTCCATCATGGTGGAGTTTGAGCATTGCAAGTAAGCTAAAGAGTTGTTTGATATCCTATCACAGATGTACTTTGTGATTCCAAGGATCGCAATCAGGAATTATCAGTGTTAATATGGAGTCAAGTTAATGTTTGCGGAATCAACATTAACCTTGCTTAATTGTTTTTAATAATTAAATATCAACTATAATGATTAATGGTTAAGACGAACACAATGAGAAGAACACAATTAATAATCAAACAAAAAGATTTGATTCAAACGTATTTCATTAAAACATATTAATGATTACAGATGAATAAATAGTGAATGACTAATAACTACTTTGAATGTGTTGATGTTGATGTGACGGCTGCTAGGGTTTATGTTTGTGTGATTTAACCTAGGATTCATATTTATAGACAATGATGTTTCTGTTAAGGAAACACCGGATCTCTTGGAATTTGAAATTGTAACTGTTAAGGAAACACCGGATCTCTTGGGATTCACACAGCTGACTTGTTGACTTGTTGAATGGTAACACTTGTATTATTTAAATACAAGAGTTTGGATTCTGCAGAAACTTTGTCTTCTGTAGGAAATTTACTCTTCCGTAGGAGTCTGCTCATCCACAATAGTCTTCACTTGAACTCTGATTCACTTGAACTCCAGTTGATTGTTCATCTGCAGATGATCTTCGG
>BJCM01166473.1:0-15597 GCA_018326385.1 Flaveria bidentis | reverse complement strand
GGAAACCTGAAACATGTTAAAAATAAAGGGTCAACTATAAAGTTGGTGAGTTCCCATGGTTTAAACATATGCATATATGTATATATACAAAAGGGTTACAAGTAGCAATTCATGTCAATGGTTACGAGTTAGCATGCTTATAGACCACATATAGTTACAACCAAACCTCGACTTGATTACTAGTATATAAGATTGGCTAAGTGTACTTGGTTCCCATGATGAACAAGTCATACGTCATCAGGAGTCGGCAATACATCGACTTTAGCCCCAAATAAGCTTGTCAGGCCCAAAGATCTAAGACGTCGCCAGGGTAGCAATAGTTAATGATTGTAAACAAAATATGTATGTCATATAAGACTTACAATAACACAAATAACCATGACAAAAAGGTAAAGATGAATTGCATGTGCATTTACAAGTATCAAGATGTTTACAAGTGTAAGTTTATAAAGTTATCATGTTTCACCCCAAAAGGTGTGAAATAAAGTAAAAAGAGGCACAAAGAACTCACTAGATATATATAAGGTGATGATAAGAATTTAAACGAGTCTCCAATAATTTCGTTTAAAAGTTACCTAAACGTATGGATTCCAAGACGAGGTTCAATAATAAGATTAACGATTAGACGTGAACTAGGGTTTTAATTGGAATTTGGGAGTTTAAATAATTAAATAATAATGAACCGTTTATGTTTTGGTTTAATAAAGATAATATAAATCAATTAAGTTTACGAATAATTAAAAAAATGTCTCAACAATTTAAGTTATTAATTTAATAGAAATTAAGTATAATATGTGAAAAGAAATAATTAATTTAATAACTAATTATTGAAAACTTGATAAATAGAATTAATTAAATACTTATTTAAATGACGTTAAAATTATTTAAAATCATTTTATAAAGTTTTGACCTATTAAAATGATTTATCATAAATGTTTTATAATACAAAACCTTAAAAATAAGAATAAAGCAAATTATATTGTTTTATAAATTTCAAAAATTTAAATAGAAGTTAATGAATAAACTTATTAACTAATTATGATATAATATGCTTAAATGATTAGATGAATAATTAATTATTTAAATAATTCTTTCAATAACTACTTCAATAATTAGTTATTTAACATATAAATTTATAATAATAATCTAAATTTGAACCATAATATGTTTTTAGCATTTAAATTACATAAAAGATTTAATAATGTTTTATAACTTTTGTTATTCTAAAAATAATTAAATTTATTATCATAAGTTTTTAATACATTTAAAATTTGTTTAAGAATTTCTGAAATATTTTGGTTATTAAAATAAATTTTACTTTGATTTAATAAAATTTTAGTATAAATTTTGAAGTTTAAAATATATAAAATTGGCTTTAAAAAAATTAAGTGTAGGAGGCCGAGTTCGAACCCGTGACCTCTTGCACACAAAGATGGTTGGGCTAAAGCCCAGAACTTCTTTTAAAATACAAATCAATTAATCAAAATCGTCTTTCAAACAACCCCCAAATCACCCAAAAACCCTTGATTGCAAATGTTCCAAATTGAACAACGATTCGAGAGTTTCAACTCGATTAACATTAGGACTTTTGATCCCTAAGAGAAATCGAGTTGAATGGTGTATTATACTTACTTGATTAGGCTCGATTTGTAGTATTTAGGCTCGGTTTTGTCTCGGCTATCTTGCGGCGAACCAAGCTCAAAATTCAATTGATTGATTAAGTTTATCACGAATTGTGGTTCACAGGAAGTTCAAATGGGTCGAATGCAACTTTTCCCTCTATTAAATAGCTTTGATTTGGCACAGTTCATCCTATGCACTTTGGAGTTGAATGCGAACGTAATGAGGTTCAATTTAATGTTTAATTCGACGTTACATATGAAATTGTAATTACTGAAGAATTAGAAAGAGTTTGTTGATCGTGCATGCTCGATTAATTGCGTTATTTACAGGTTTTAATTGCCGAACCGATTGGGACTTTGATTATACTCGATTTCGACTTCTAATCGTTCCATATCCGGACTATAATCAAATTAAAGCATATCTTAAGATTCGAAACCGATGCAAGAAACGATTTAAAACGGTTTTTGGGTGAAATTTCAAAGGATTTTGGTGTTTTAGCCCTTGCCGGAGCCGACCGGAGGGTGGCCGGAGATAGGCCCGCCGGAAATACGGGCAAGGGCCGGTTTAGGTACTTTTATTTATATTTACAATTTTGGTCTCTGATTTTTAGGTTCTTTGTTATTTTATGTAAAAACTTTTAAATTAAGTTTTGAAAATTACAAAGTAAAACCCTAGACTTATATAACTAATTTGAATAATAAATCAAACAAATTAATTATTAATCTTTAAAACTTTTACAAGCTTGTAAAACTTATAACTTGATTTTTTATTTTTACTAAATAATTTAAATTCATGATTACTAATAGAGCTTTATAAGTTTGTTAAAATTTTATTTTATAATTTTATAAATTGTAATAAGACTTTTCTATTTAATTATTTATTGAAAAATGATTTATTCACTTTATAATTTTAAAGATTGTTTACAAATCATAAATTATTTCAAATTATTTAGATGATTAACAAATATATAATTCACAATATAAATTGCAAATTTAATGCATTTGATCCATTATAATTATTATTATAATCTTTTAATAGAACATAAAAATTAGGTTATAACTTGGGATGAATGGTGGATGTTACAAGAATGCCCTCTGGCTTTTGTTCCACTTGAAATTCAAGGAAAAAGCAGATCTCCCCCATCATACACATTTCAACATTTCACCATTCACTTAAACTTGGACAATCAACATTTCACCATTCACTTCTTTCTTGAATATAGTCATATCAATGGTGTCATGAGAGAAACCATTGCTTAAGAGGTACTTTGTTAGGGTCTCGTACCAAATCTAGGTGCCTGATGAAAACCATAAAGAGACTTGTCAAGCTTATAGACTTTGTCGGGAAAATCAGGATCCTCAAAACCTAGTGGTTGACACACATATATCTCTTCATCAATGTCTACATAAGGGAGAGCACACTTAACATCCATATGATAGACCTTGAACTGTTTATGAGTAGCATGAGAGAGAAAAATTCTTATTGCTTTAAGATGTGCAATAGGAGCGAAGAGTTCAGTATAGTCAATCCTTTCTTCTTGAGCAAATCCTTGCACAACCAGTCTTGATTGGTTATGCACCACAACACAATGATCATCAGGTTTGTTCATAAAGACCCATTTCGTGCCAATTGGTCATTTGTTTGGAGGGAGGTCAACCAAAGTCCATACTTTTAGCTTTGTGAATTTCTGAAGCTCTAGTTGCATTGATTCCACCCAGCAAGGATCCTGGAGAGCTGTATGAATGTTTTTTGGAACGGTTTGAGAGATAAAGCAATAGAAGAGACAAATTTTAATTAGACCAGATTGACTAGACGTCTGTACTCCATTAGTGATAAATCCAATAATGTTATCATTAGGATGATCTTTCAAGGTTTTGAAATCTGTGGATAAAGGCAAGATGTTTGGAGATGATTCGCTGACAGATTGTGAATGAGTAGATGAGGGTGAGAGATGGAACAGGCTGTGGTGAGGATGAAGGAAGAGATGTAGAAACAGATGGCGGTGAAAAATCAAATGATGGTGAAGATGATGCAACATCAACTGATGTGGCATCATTTGGTGAAGATGTGGAATGGACAGGAGATGGAGTAAAGGAAATGATATTTGTTTGAACATTTGAGATGGACACATCATCATCGAAAACTGGAAGATTAAAAGAATTAAACACAGTATCGACCTCAAAGAACCATTCTGGTTCAGATCGAACATCAGAAGAGTTAGACTCCAGCCAATCAACATAGAACGACTCTTGAACGATACATGTTCTCTTGTTATATATCCCATAAGCTTTATGAGAAGAAGAATAACGGACAAAGTAACACTCATCAGACACGGCACCAAACTTTGTATTTTGGGATTGAGAATTCAATAGAGTGCATGAACAACCAAATGGTCGAAAGAAGTCAATTAAAGGTTTCCGTTTATGAAAAAGTTAATAAGGGTTCTTTATTTGTCCTTGACTATCAAAACCCGGTTTAGAACGTATGAAGCACACTTTACTACTTTAGCCCAAAAGATAATGGGTAACGATGATTCTATCAACATTGTACGGGCAACTTCAGTAAGAGTGCGATTCTTTCGTTCACCTACACCATTCTGTTGAGGCGTCCTTGCAGCACTAAATTGTCTCCCTTTTGAGCACAGAACGAATCAAGAACTTGATTTTTGAATTCAGTACCGTTGTCACTTCTCATGGCTAGAACCTTTCTCTTTCTTATAATCTCGATTGAAAGTATTAACTTCTGCAATTCCTCAGCAACCTCTCCCTTGTGAGCAAGAAATCTCACCCATGAATATCTTGAGAAATCATTTGTAACAACAAGACAGA
The DNA here is from genome assembly GCA_018326385.1 of Flaveria bidentis. NCBI lineage: Eukaryota > Viridiplantae > Streptophyta > Magnoliopsida > Asterales > Asteraceae > Flaveria > Flaveria bidentis. Next base: position 11,146 of record BJCM01166473.1, on the reverse strand, counting down.
AGGATTTTTTAGCAATTGATTTAACGCTGATTGGGCCAAACAAATCAGAATGTAACAACTCAAAAGGGCAAGTTATGCTATTTTCATGTTTGGGTTTATGTGGTTTCTTATGTTGTTTGCCCTTGGCACACACCATACATTTTTTGTTCATAGAGAAATCTTTTAAAGGAAGACCTCTAACTAGATTTTTTTTGACTAATTTGTTTATTATTTTAAAATTAACATGGCCCAATCGGCGATGCCATAATAGAGACTCAAAGGTTGAAGCTTTTGAAAGAAGACAGGTGGCAGTAGAATTTGACTCCCTTGAATTCATATCAAGAAGAAATGTATCATGCTTTCGTGGAGCACGCATAAGAATCAATTGTTTTGGAATATCAATCTCAAAATTTTAAAATAGAAATTCATCGGAATTAAACAAGACCGAAATGCCTTTATCGCAGATTTGAGAGACACTCAAGAGATTAATCGCAAGCTCAGGGACATAGTTGACTTTCTCCAAAGTTAAAAAATCATTGGATACTTCTCCTTAAACAGTCATCTTTCCACCCTTTTTTTCACCAAGAAAATCAACATATCCTTTATTTATTACCTGATAATTGGTCAGAAAATCTTTCAACCCCATCATATGTCTGGAGCATCCACTATCTACATGCCAACGCTGTTTACAATCTTAGTGGACGAGTCCTGCAATCAAATAAAGAACTGATTAACCAGGTGAAATAGGAAATGAAGTTTGAACAATTTTAGCTTTAAAAGAAGAAAATTTCTTATAAAAGAAATTATTTACTAATTTTGTTAATTTATTTCCAAAATAGTTCCTATTTACATAACCATAATGTAGTGTAGGACAATTCTTGACAAGATGATCCTCTAGGCCACACCTGAAACAGTGTGGTTTGTGTCTAGGTCTGTGATGTAATGAGATAGGATTATTATCAATGTGAATTTCCTCATCACATTTAGACACACTAGAATCAATGTCACTATATTTCTCATACAAGCCACGAGGTCGAAGTTTATGTGAACAAGAATTATTATTTACAAAAGTTGATGAATGATCATCCGAAGTACAAGTAGTAGTAGTAGTACCACTTGTGCTAGCTTCAGATGAAGATACCGTTCTTTCATTTGATAAAGAAATATTCCTTGGAGTGAAAGATGGAATTAGATGAGAAAAGAATTTATTAAAACAACTAGTTTTAACACTCTCGTTAATCTTTGTAGTGAGATCAGTTGCACCATTATCATAATCAAAACAAAAAGCATAAACACAGTGTAAATAATTTAAAGATGAAATAGAAACATCATGAGAACATGATGCGACAGTGTCTGTTATAGGTTTACTAGAAACAAAGAAAGAATTTAAACTAGACTTATGATCTAAAACAAAATTCTGAAAATCAGATGTACCAATACTAGTGCATCCAAGCCACTAGTTGGTCCATAGTCGTAGTCTTCACGAACATCCTTCGGATTAATACCCTCTAAACATGTAGACATACTGTTAGTATCTGTTTGATCAAATCATTAGAAGGATGAGGAACAGGCATAGAAGAATAACAATATGTACTTGGTGGAAGATAAACCTTAACATTTTCATATCCTAAACCCATTTTAATCCTAGCTCCCTTTTAAGATTTACATAAATCATCATGTTTCATTCCAGATATGGTCCATTTGTCTAACTTCGACTGAAGTTTGCTTGTTTCAAATTCAGCAAGAGCAACTCTTTCAGTCAAAGTATTAATCTCAACATTTATTTCCAAAACAATTCTTTTTATGTGATCGTTTTCTTTCAAGGCTTGGTTTAGTTTAACAAAATATGTTGATTCATTGATTTTAAGTTGCTCAATAATTCTTTCTAAATCTTTCTCATTATCAATTAATAATCGATTAGCTTTATAAATCCCAAATAATCTGATTTTGCAAGCAGAAGAGCACATATCATGAGTTACCTCATATGGAAGTCCCATCACCACCTTTTCTGCTGCTAAAGCCTTTTCATATTGGTACATCGGAGTACTTGACTTACTTTCCTCAACAGTAACAATAGCATCATCATTTTCTTTTCCCTGCTCAGTGGATGGACATCCTTCATTCTCTAGTCCCTCAAATTTACATTCTTTCACTCTCTTATCATTCTTTTCTTTCTCTTTCACAGACAACCCAACGTCATATTTCAGCTCCTTGAATGGATCGAATTCATCTTCATAGTCTCCTTCCCATTTCCTTTAACAAACTCAGCCACCAAAGCATGATTAATCTCAGCCCTTGTCTCCTCAACCTCTGCACTCCAATCAAAATTAGAAATCATGGCAGTTTCTTTTTTTGTGATTTGTATCTTCCTTCTCCCTCTCAATGGTTAATCGTGGAACTCCCAAATTACTAGAATCAGTGACAATTGGTGATGTACAATCACATTTAAAATGTCCCAATTGTTTACTGTTGAAACATCCTAGTTTGGACTTATCAGATCCCAATTTGAATTAGAAGTTTAGCCTCCGAAGTTCTTTCGCCCAGTGCGATCCATAAATCTGCGAGCTCTAAGAGTCAACATTGCCATTTGCCATTGAATGTTAATTTCTTCTAGATTATCAGGATCCACCTGATACATATCCTCCATTGTCATTCCTTTCCCTTTCAACTCTCCAATCACAAGTGCTTCATAGCTTTGAACAAACATTCCAAAAAGAACCATTGTTTCTCATGGAACTGAAGTTTCAACATTTGCCTTAGAATTAGCCTGATCTCTTCCAACACTAACGTTTCCTCCTAAAAAATTACTTGTATTAACTCCTTCTTGAATTAAAGTCTATATTTGAGAGCTTGCAACGGATGATAGTAAAGCAACATTTTTAGTAAAACCAGATGTAGGCATCATGGTCTGGTTAAACTCCCGTCTCTTCATGTCCAACTCAAAAGATTTGAGCTTATTAATAATATCCATTAGCTTGTAATCTATGAACCCTCTTTCTTGCTTTAGAATTCTTACCTGAAGACTCCACTGAGGTGGGAGAGAGTCTAGTATCATGTTTATTTGTTCACTATTGGAGAGTTTTTCATCATATTTCTTCAATGTACTTGAAACTGTCAAAAAGTGATTTGTGAGATCTATGAGGCTCTCATTTTTGTATCCCACAAAGGAATTGAATTCCTTTTCTGCTTGAATGCTCTTATCCTTTACCCATTCATCATTACCATCATAGAACTCACATAGGGCATGGTAAAGGGACTTAGCATTTTTATGCTTCGCAAATCGATTGTAGATGTCTGGTGCCAGACATAGAGTTAATGCACCAAAAGCTTTCTGGTCACGATCGATTAGCTTCAGATCCTTTTTAGTGAAACTAGACGGGGCCTTATTCTGAGAGACAACATCACCAATAGTGATAGTTGGTATGTGAGGACCAAAAAAATTGATTCCCATTGGTTGTGGTCAGTGTAAAAGAAGAAAGCTTTGAGACATCTCTTCGAATCCTCGAAATTATCCCTCTTAATGAGTCTCGGTGGCCTATTGGGAGCAACACTTTCAAGATTGGCAAGAGTGAGTGAGGTTAACTTTGACATTGTAATTTCGCTGGGATTGATGTAATTTAGGCAAGAGAAGTAACAATTTCGCTGAAAATGAAGTAGTTTCATTCAAGAAAGGTAAATTCGCAGACAATTTCGCTGAGAAAGCTAATTTCTCTGAGTTGTTGTAATTTTGCTGACAAATTTGGCAGTAGTTTCACGAGCCCAATGTCGCAAATAGCTTAGTTTCACCGATAAGTTCGCACAGAACAAGTTTGAACTTTCTTTCAAAATTACTTTCGGCAGCAATTTCACTTGTTAAACAATCACAAGCACTGATGAACTTTCATTCAAAGAGACTAGTTTTGCAGAACTACAATAAACAATTTCAATAGTGATAACACCAGTAGTTTCGCTGAAAGAATCTAACGGTTTCGCTAAAAGAACAACTAATTTCGCTGGACGAAGCTTGAACCCTTTTTCAACACGAAATCAATTTGAAATCATTAAAACTCAATGAATTTGAGATCTAATGATTAACAGAGCTTCCCCAACCAATAACCAGCAAAACTTAATCAAATTCCATGCCAAAAGCACATTAATTTTAACTGAAATTGATGAAAACTTGATATTGAACAAGAACAACCAAAAACTCAACAAATCATGAGCACTAAGGCTCTAATACCATATTATTGGTCCATTTGATTGTTTTTCTGTACAAATGAGTTGTTGAATCATTCAATATCAAATACAAATCATAGAAAAAGTAAAAAAAGAAGATTAAGAAAATAAACAATTCAAGCAAAGTAAGACAATGATGAACAATACAATCAATAACAAAGCACAATGATATTTCAGTGAAATTCCTGCTTACAAGTGTAACTTGCAACAAGGATAATCAATTAGGGTTTTTGCAAGATTCACCAACAATGATAATGATCAAAACTATATATAGCAGTCTTAGTTTCGCAGACAGTTTCGTTGTCAACGAAACTGTTCTGCCGAAACTGTAGTTTCGCCTGCCAAAACAACAGTTTCGCTGAGCGAACTAAACAGCTCACTATGAGCGAAACTATAGTTTCGCTCACAGTTTCGCTGGATTGCAAAACTACATAAAGCTAATTACATAAAAAAGGAATGTAACATAAGACATATTACAATAAAAAATAAGCATTCTAATCTAAGGTGAGTCCAATCTATGCATGATCTTCACTTTTAGAAGAAAATTCTTCTTTCGAAGGGAAAATGTATTCGGAAGCTAAAGTTGTGAAGACTCAAAAAGCCAAGAGAGTCCCCTTGAAACCACCCTTTAGGAAGAGTGCTTCAGAAGAGAAGGTGGTGATTGCCTTTTTCGAGAAGAAAGAAGTTTCGGAACAATGTCATGTTCTCAAGCTTCCACAAGCTCATCCTCTATGATCAACCAAGGGATGGATTGGAAGATCAAAGAAGATGCTGCAGCCCAAGCCTCCTCTTCACAAACACTTATTGAACCTCCATGCATTTATTTTGGTTCAATAAAATCCTTATTGGAAGAACCCAATACCAACAAGGCTTGGGTTTCCATTAAATACTAACTTTTTCACCTTACGTGAAGAGTCCGTATGACAAGAACAATAATGTGCGTATTGTAGATAGTGGATGCTCTAGGCACATGACTAGGAATAATCTCTCCTTCAAAAATTTCAATATTTTGATAAATGTCTTGTTCTATTTGGCGGTGAGGCTGGAGGATACATTTCTAGCAGATGGAGTGTATCCTACAGCAAGTAAAGGTTGACAAAGTACACTTTGTCAAACAGCTTGAACACAATCTTTTAAGTGTTTCTCAATTCTATGATCAAAAACACCAAATGCTTTTCATAGAACATAAGGGCATTATCCTCAAACTTGGGATGAAAATTCCTCTGGAATTTGTGCTTCTTAGATCTCCCAGGAAAGGGGATATGTACAAGCTAGTTATGAACTATGCTTCCCCACTGGGAGAAGTATCAGGCTTTCTTAGCTGATGGTGATGAGTTAACACTATGGCATAAACGAATGTGTCATGTCAGTTTTAAAACCATGACTAAATTGGTTAAAAATAATTTGGTACATGGTTTGCCCAAAAATGAATTTTTCTACAAAGATAATTGTGTTGCATGCCTAAAAGGGAAGCAACACAGGACATCTCATTAATCCAAAGTTGTTAACTCTATCACCACTCCATTACACTTATTACATATGAATCTCTTCGATCTAACTAGTATAATGAGAATTGGAAAGAAATCATATTGCCTTGTGATAGTTTATGATTTTACAAAATTTACATGGGTATTCTTTTTAAGAACTAAGGATGAAACTGCTGAAGCATTATAATCATGTATTCTTAAAATAGGAAATTAAATTGATCACAAGGTAAAAATAATTAGAAGTGATCAAGGTACTGAGTTCAAAAATCAAGTTCTTGACTCATTTTGTAACTCAAAAGTGATTGCCAGACAATACAGTGCTCCTAGAACTCTCAACAAAACAGTGTTGCTGAGAGGAGGAACATGACACTTATTCAGGCTGCTCGAACTATGTTGGTTGATTCAAAGCTGCGTCTTACTTTCGCGGCAGAGGCAGTCGGCACTGCATGCTATCTGCAGAATAGAGTTCTTGTAGTTAAGTCACATGGAAAAGCCACTTATAAGCTATGAAAAAATAGGCCACCGTTCATTGGCTTTCTAAGGTCCTTTGGCAGCAGGTCTACCGTACTTAACACAAAAGACAATTTGGGAAAGTTTTCTGAAAAGTTGGATGATAATATCTATGTTCGATAATCCTCCAACTCTATTGCTTATTGAGTTTATAACATCAAAAATCAACAATTTGAGGAATCATCCAACATTGTTGTCAATGAGCACACTCCTTGTGTTAGAGGGAATGGCCCTGATTACATTTTTGACTTAAAATTGTTTCCCAGCTATTCTAATCCATCTTGTGAGAATGTTTCAGCTAGAACAAGTCCTCAAAATAATCGTGATCAACTATTTTAGTTACCCAAACCCTGTTCACATTCTCCAAGAGTGACTAAAGATCCAACTCTAACTATCATAAGATTAAGTAGCATAACTCTTTCAAGAGATAGTGAAGCTTCAACAAGTGTTCCTTCAAGTAACACTGAATAACACCCGATTGATTAAGGAAGTATTTTGAAGGAACAGGCAGATGTTAATGCTGTTTCTCAGCCAATCATTAATGATGATGTTTCTTTTTCATTCAATCAGTCCTCATTGAATGACATTGAAACAACAATTGCCCGAAGTGTTCTGGCTCTTGAGCAAAGTATGTCCAACTTGGTTTTATCTTTGTAGCTACAAGTGATTCCTAGACTAAGGATTCATAACACTCATCCAACTGAGAACATCATAGAAGTCTCTGAAGGTGTGAGAACAAGAGGACAAACTCAACATGGGAATGTCTGTTTGTACTCATGCTTCTTGTCTCAGATGAAAGCCAAGAAAGTTGAAGAAGCCTTAAAGGATAGTAGCTGGGTTGAGTCAATGCAAGAGGAGTTGCTTCAATTCAATAGACAAAAAGTTTGAAACCTTTGCCCGCTACTATCTGGTCATGTACCTATAGGCACCAAATGGGTTTTAAGAAACAAGAGAGATAATAGAGGCTTGATCATCAAGGGCAAAGTTAGACGGGTTGTTCAAGGATATACCGAAGAGGAAGGCATTGATTATACTGATGTTTTTGCACCTGTTGCAACACTTAAGGTAGTTAGAATCTTCCTTGTTTATGATGCATCCAAGAATTTTACTGTCTATCAGCTTTATGTCAAGTGTGCCTTTCTATATGGAAATATCAATAGGGAGGCCTATGTGTGCCAACCTCCAGGATTTGAAGACCCACAACACCCTAACTATGTGTGCAAGCTGAATAAAGCTCATTATGGGCTACACAAAGCACCCAGGTTATCATATAAGACTGTGTCTTAATTTCTCCTGAAGAATGGTTACACTCGAGGCACCATTGATAAGAATCTTTTCTTAAGAAAGTTTGGGAAAGACATATTGCTTGTTCAGGTATATGTTGATGATATCACATTTGTTTCTTCAAATGACCAAATGTGTAAAGACTTTTAGAGCGTGATGAAGAAGAAGTTTGAGTCAAGTTCCATGGGAAAAATGGACTTTTTCCTTGGAATTTAGGTGAAGCAGATGAAGGAAGGGTTCTTTATCAATCAATCTAAGTTTGCTCTTATCTGAGAAAGATTTGATATGAAGGATCATAAGCCAGCCAAGACACCTATACCTTGAAACCATGACCTTTCTCATGACTCTAAGGGGGAGGATACTGATCAACATCAATATAGGGAAATTATTGGGTCTCTGATGTATCTCATAACAAGTAGACCTAATATCATGTTTGCTACATGCATCTGTGCAAGATATAAGGCTGCTCTAAAGGTGTCTCACCTAGTTGCTGCCAAGAGAATTCTTAGATACCTCAAAGAAGCACCTAAATTAGGTCTTTGGTACCCTAGAAATAGCAACTTCAATCTCTATGGCTACTTTGATAGTGAATATGGTGGTTGCAACATCAACAAGAAATCCACATCAGGAGGATGTCAATTTCTTTGTGGGAGGATCATCTCATGGCAATGCAAGAAGCAATCATGTGTCTCTACATATGCAGTTGAAGCTAAATACATTGCTGTTGCAAGTTGTTGTGCACAACTGCTATGGATTCAAAATCGGATGCTAGACTATGTATTCAACTTCATGAGCACTCCTATCTTCATTGACAACAATACTGCTATCTCCATTACTGAAAATCCCATGAAGCATTCAAAGACAAACAACATTGATATCAAGTATCATTTCATTAGAGATATTGATGAGAAAAACATGATCAAATTAAATTAGTTGAATTAAATGAACAATATGCTAATTTGTTCACAAAAGTTTTTGATGAACAAAAATTTAAATATCTCAATACAGCTATTAGGATGATTAACATTGATTAGTCAATCTCACTTGAAAAACCTTTTTCAAATGCGTAATGTCTTTTGTCATAACAATCTAAACCCTGTTACATTAGGTTAAATTTTTCTAAGCATGGGTTTTTTCGAAGAGAAATTAACCTTCGGAAGATTCTTTTCATATTTTTCGAAGCTAAACTTCTCTAAGGGAAATCTTCTTCTCAGAAGAGTTTTTTGTCTCGGAAGAAGCGATTGATTGCGTATCAGATCTACTTTCGAACCATATAAAACTCTCCATTCGGAAGGCACATTTACTCTCTAAAGTAACAAATTTACCTTCCGAAGTTAAATTGGCTTCGGAAGAAGTGTACCTTCGGAAGAAGATTACCCTCGGAAATCTTTTATAATCAGAAGAATACCTTACTGTGCAATGGAAATCTTTGGAACCCACACAGTAAAAAGTATAGATTTTATTAATGATGTTGGAATCTTTTAAATGGTTTTTAACCTTACCACCACTGTCACATCTTACCCCAAACCATCTTTTCACCTTATCTAAAACCCCAAAACCCGTATTCCACCCATTTAAATAGTCCCGACTCTTCACTTTAATCTTTTTACCAAATTTACTGTCCAACACTTCCTTTACTGATATTTGAATCAGAACTGATGAGAAGATTACGTCTCTTCATGGCAATGAAGTTTATCCACAACACCCTCTATCAGATAAACGGAGCCTATAGGGACCTCTTGTCTCTAGCACACATCAGTTAAAAACAACTAAGGTAAGTCTCGCGGATGTGGAGGGGTCTCATGTAGATTCAGCTATCACTACTAGAGGAAACTGATTGGATCTTCAAGCCAGCGGTATTATCTCTCACACTGAATCTACGGCAACCATGCCATTTGATGACTGTAAAGGAGACATCCTCAGGCAAGGGAAAACAGGGTGACATGATACCATATCTAGTGGTAAGTGTGAACATACAGGTATGTTACCTCATCTCTCCGTGATTCTTCAAAAGAATGTGATGGTAGTATGCAAATCACCATTAAAGACCTACATTCTAAAGTCTCAAACCTTGAATCAAAGGTTAAGACTTTACAGGATAGGTCTGCCACTCATCTTCTTGAGATTGAAAATCTCAAGGCTCAACTAGTTGAGAAACTGATTGAGAGATCTATCAAGCATGTACCTATTCAGGTCTTATTTACCTCTTCCTCTAGCTTGTCTAGCTCTCAAGTTTATGCTACCAAAAAGGGTGAGAATGTTCAGAGACAAACAATAAAGGAACCATAGAGCCAAGCTTTAACTTCTCCATCTTCTAGATACCCGGCTCCTACAACAATAGTCTTTCCTGTGTCCCTTCAAGTTTTACTACAAATGGACCCAAAGAAGCTCAGAGATCTAAGCAGGATTTTCTCCAAGTTCCTATTGAGATCTTTTTTAGGTCAGCTAAGCCATGACGCGGCTATGATATACTTTGGAGTTGAAGAGCTTGAGAGGCTAAGTGTACCTTCTACCACTATGGAAGAAGTTGGACAACCTAAGGCCCAAATGCAACCTGAGATTCATTTCGAAGGGGAAATGAGGACTGATTGCTGAACAACTGAAATAGTTGGGATAGATAGTACATTCCCTCATACTTCCAAAGCTTAAGTCAAAACCTCAGACGAACAATTTCAATCTTCTAAAACTAAGATGGAAGTTGCGGAAAGCCTGTTGTCCTTGTCAGAGGCAGTTAATAACAAGACAAGGGTGGAGATCATTGACAAGCTCATGAAGCTTGGACCTATCATTGAAGATATACTCTGCTACCACTAGAGGAGTTAGTAGAGCTAGAAAAGCCAACCATGCTACAGATTGAGAGAAAAGAGGACGCAGCAAGGTTGGCCTTAGAGGAGGAAAGAGAAAAGAAGAAAATGGAAGCGAAGATACAACTTAGGAGGGAAAGGATAACTTTCCTAAACTCCAGGGGTTTCTCTCATCAAGAACTATCTGCGTAAAACAATGACAAGATCCTATGGCTCTTGAAAAAAGTGGAGGATCAACAGGAGAAAGAGAGGAAGAAAGCTGCAAAAGAGAAGATAAGGGAGAATAAGAGAAGGGAGAAGAAGAGAATGGAAGAAGAAGTTGGGGTCATTGTAGCTAAGAAGATAGGTGAGAAGGCTTGGATGAAGGATTATCTCCAGGCTCATGGCTCCTCTGGTAGGCAAGTGGGACTCATGTCTGAACACTTAGACTACTTTTGGTGCAACTAATAAAGGACTACAGAAGCTAAGTATGGACTTTCGAAGGAAATGGAGTTCTTCTGAAGACAAAGTGCAAAATCATCTTTCGAAGGAAAAACTCCAACTTTCGAAAACAAAGCCTTCTCTTCCGAAGTTCAAGACTTAGAGAATTCAATGACAATGAAATCTGATGAAGAAGTCCTTAAGCCATGGAAGAAGCATCCTATTTTGAAGTTTAAAAAGCTTCAGTAGAACTTGTTCTTCTGAAGCCATTTAACCTTCGGAAGATGCTACTATGGACCAGTGGACATAAGTATGGTTCTCTGACACTCCGTTGCAGATATACTCCTGCTACCACTAGAGGGTGGAGATCATTGACAAGCTCATGAAGCTTGGAGCTATCACTGAAGATATACTCCTGCTACCACTAGAGGAGTTAGTAGAGCTAGA
>BJCM01166471.1:0-11055 GCA_018326385.1 Flaveria bidentis | reverse complement strand
TCCTCTGCGGATGAACAACCAGAAGTGAAGAACAAGATTGCTTCGGAAGAACAAGATTGCTTCTGAAGAACAAGACTTCTGCGGAAGAACAATTCTTGTGCGGAAGAACAAACTCCTACGGAAGACACATATTCCTACGGAGTCCAAACACTTGTATAATGCAAGTGTTACAAGTCAACAAGTCAACAAGGCAGTTAAGCGAATCCCAAGAAATCCGATGATTCCTTAACTGACACAAATCAAATCCCAAGAGATCCGGTGTTTCCTATAACAGAAACATCATTGTCTATATATATATGGATCCTAGGTTTCGATTAAAAGAGAGGTTGTTTTAGACAATTGATTGAGCGACAACAGCAACAGCACTATAACAATCACTTCAAAGTCTCTCAATCAAACCCTAGCAGCCGTCACATCATAATATATTTTGATATCATTCATTCATTACATTTGTAATCATTAACATGTTCTAATAAAATACATATTAACCATTAATTGTGTTATGCTACATGTGTTCTTGAACATTCATTGATATTTAAAGTTATTGCAAAACAATTAAACCAAATCAACGTTGATTCCGCAAACGTTGACTTGTCAATCAACCGACATTGATAATTCCTGTTCGCAATCCTTGGATTCACAGTATTTTATTCGCAATCTGAATTTTTATCTACACAATCACAGTTCTCACTTCACAATCACTGCATATTTCTTGAGAATTCATTTCTTATATTCATAACAGTGTAGTTTGGAAGACTTTTTTCGGTAAATTTCTATTTTTGTACAGTTTATAAAAACAAAATTAAAAAAAACAAAAAAAACAAAAAAAGGCTTACAAAAATAAATATTTAGGGGGAGAGTATATAAGTAATACATAAAAAATAAAAAATAACTGGGAACTTGATTTGAGATGACTGAGAAATAATTGTATATCATCTTGAAATGCTTGTTCATGTATGACTTGCACTTTAAAATGAGAAATTATTGTAACTAATGATGTTATTTGATTTACATCTTATTTTTAATTGCAAATTATAGAAAAACAAACAGATTCTTTAATGATATGCTTGGTAGACTCAGCTTGAAGAATAAAATAGATAACAACATAATGATTTAAATTAAAATATATGCTTAAGGACGTCTGGATTTACGCAATCATTTTGGCCTGCACGAAAACTGAGTCTCGACAAAAATTGGATTGAGAATTGATCTTTCACCCACCATGATACAAATCATATAAGCCATATCTTTGAACCATGATTGGTGTATTTATGTGTCTTGTGTTTGTGCTAATCTCTTCTGCTGTACGGAAGTACTGACCTAGAGTGATGATCTCCTTTGTTGTATGGTAGTACTGACCTGGAGCTCTCATCGGCACATGATTAAATGGTCATCTCCTTTGTTATACGTGAGTATAGACCTGGAGCTCTCACCATTTTGGTCTAAGTTGTGTCAAATCATCTAACGATGAATTAATCACAAAATGTAATATTCTGTCGATAATCACTTGCACACTAATGCACAAGCCTTGCTCTCTAAAGATCGTTACAAAATTCAAGAAATCCTGCGGTTGGGTGTTGTAACTCCAGGATACAAACTTGAATCAAATAACATCAAGAATTATGGATCAAACAATGATAATCACAATAAAACCCCTTTGATCTATATTGATTGCATATGATTTGTATAATGTGAAACCCCAATCAAATGGTTATTCAACCATCCACCAACACCTAATAACAATTAACCTATTTATAGTCTAGACTAATATTCACTAATTGCACTTAACCCCCTAGACTTAGGCTAATTAATACAAAATTACATATTAAGCATAAAAATAACTAAAAACAAGATAAAATATATTTTGTTTACACAAAATATATTTATTACAATATAACTCCTAGTCATCTAAATCTTCAACGTCTTGTCTCGGTTCCTCGTCTCGAACGTGTCGGGTTTGACTTTTACGTTGACTTTGACCGTCAAGTTGACTTTTGTTGACTTTGACTGTGTTGATAATATAGACTATCATATATAGCTCTAACATATTATTACTCAGATCATTTTCAAATTAAAAAATATATAATTTAATAAATTAAGAACCTATTTTTTTTAATTAATACTTCTAATTTATAAAATACATAATACAACGAAATTAAAAAAATCATTTCTTTTAAACAAAATATTTAAAAATTACATTTTTTTATAAAAACAAAAGTTTAAGAAAAATTCATCATTGTTTGTTTATTTAAAGTAGTTATTTGTACCTAATTATAATCATATTTTATATTCAAGCATGATTTATAATGCATAAGTTTTTATTAATAATTATTTAAAATTTTATTTATTCAATCTGTGTATTACACGGGAACTAACCTAGTTACTGTATATTTAAAGAGTTGTCATGAAAGTGTTGTCTTTCAAAATTAATCTATATATTACTTTAATTTCTTAAATCGGAAAAGAAGGTATAATCTATATATATATATATATATGTATATATTATCTAATAAAATAAGCTTTACTTTACCACTTGTTCTTATCTAGACCTATATTTTTTTACCAACTGTCTTTTTTTTATACATCCACAAATTATGTTTTCAAAAATGTATTATATTAATTTAAATACTCATACAAAAATTTTTTTTGTTAAAAATGAATTTTACTAATTGTTATATTTCTTTCTCCTATCTAGATTTTTTTAAAATAAAGCAATATTTTTTAAATAATAGATTTTATTAAAGAAATTATAAATCGCATCTTTTAGTTAAAATCTAAATAATAAAAATAAAAACTTATATAATATGAAATTTTATAAAACACTAAACCTTTTTAAACAAAATATTTCAAATAATTTGTTTTAAAAAAATATAAAAAGGTGAAATTTTTTAAAAACAGTCTTAGTAAAACAACAAGAATCATTACAAATCAGAGTTTTTAAAAAACAAGATTTTTATTAAAAATATATATTTTTTATAAAATGTCTTAAAACGAATATTTAGAAATAAAATTATTTAGATAATAGAGTTAAAAATAGTATGATTGTTTTATTTCTTTAACTATATCTTATATCCAGTTTTTAATTATATTTTGTATTAAAATATTATATTGTAACTCTTCGATTTTACTACTAATTATAATCCGTTTTAATTAATGGATTTTAACCTATCTATCTATTTATAAAAAAATAAAATAAACATGAAACGATAGTAAGTTTAATCATACTATCTCATTTCTCTATATTATTAATGATAATATTAAATACTAATAATATTACTTATACCATTTTCTAATTAAAAATTTTATAATTTAATAAAGTAAAAAGCTATTTTTTTATTAAAAACACATATTTTTTATAAAATAAAGAATGCAATGAACTTTTAAAAAATCATTTTTCTTAAAACAAAATATTTAAAAATCACAATATTTATATAAAAAAAGTTTAAAAAACATACATTATCTAAAAGTGTTCAATTAAATAATCAAATTTAAAAAGTGTTCTAATTAAATCACTCAGCTTTCATAAGTCTTAACATATGTTTTAGAATGTTTTTCACTTTGTTTATTAAAAAGTATTTTTCTCTTCTTTCTGATCTTGATGTGGAATAGTTTCAAGAATTTTAGGTATTTTTTTTATTTTTTAATATAATTAATATGTTTTTATATTTTTAATATAATTTCATCTATTAAAAGTTCCGACTCCCACATATTCTCCTCCATTATTTCTTGACATAAAAAAATTCGATGATGATTCAATTTAATGTTTAGTAGTTTAATTTAATAAAAATATGTATGAGTGACCAAATTGAAACACTTTTAAAAATTGGTTACTTTTATATGACATTTTTTCTTTTATTTATTCAATCTATATAATACACAAGACTAGCCTAGTTATTTATACTCTAAACGATTTGACATATTATAATATTAAAAATAAGATATGATATTAGAGAAAGTAAAAAGTTTCTATTCAATACCATTGCCAATTTATTAGTTGCAAGGAAAAAGATTATTCTGTATATATCTTTTTTAAACTACGACAAGTTAAGGAAAATATAAAAATAAATAATGAAATACATCATTTTCATTGCATACATCATCAATTTAGCTTGGAGAAAAAGAAAACAAATCACAATGAGAACGTGGAGCATGTTCACGCTTCCTTTGACTTTATAGATCACTTAAATAAATGGCTAGCGTGAACCTCATGTCACTCCACGTCTTAGTTATTCAAGTATTTTAATTCAAAAGTTTATTAGAAATGTAGTATATTTTCCTAAATATTACAATAATGCGAAAAGATTGTATTCAATTAAAATGAATATTATCCGTGTTTATTGTAGACTTGTAAAAAACGGTTCACCCAAAAAATCAAAATCTTTTTAAAAAAACCGGTTTGGGACCATCAGTTCCCCCTTGGTTTCTACATTTCAACATTTAAACATGTTTCAAACAGGACCGGATCTCCAACCGGTTTGTAACCTGCTTCGGCACCCAAACCGGTTTTAAAAACTAGTTGTTACCCAACGTTCTTATAGCCGTTTTTTATCGTTTGGGAGGATTTTGAGCCGTTTTCTGGTGTTATTTTTACTATTATACCTCTCTTAGGTTAGTATAAATATGCGTTAAATGTTTTGGTTGAAACACAACAACTTAAAACACCTTCCACTCTCAAAAATATCAAAAACGCTCAATACTTTCGTGTATTAAAAAAACTCTCAAAGGCTTCATCAAGTGTCAATCATCCATTGTTGTGATGAGTCTTCAAGAAACGTGGTGGTAGCATTTCTTTCTACGAATAGGAACCCTGAAATGCGATAGAATTACGATTTATGTCAAATGGCTAGCGGTCCAAACAAAGCTTGTGGCAAATTTTGCAATAAGTTTTTCAAAAAAGATGCAAACACAACTTTGAAAAACCACATTGCACATAAATATTGCAAGAATTTAAAAAGTGAACCGTCTCGAGATCAAGAGTCGATGACAAGCTGAAATATTTGCTTCTAATATTGATGTGGTTTGGGAGCAAATGACACATTTTGTAATGCAAGAAAGCTTGTCATTCAAACATTTCGACAACGAACGTTTGACTCGACTCATTCAACGAACTCTTCAACCACGTTATACCAAAGTAAGTCGTGGTATTATTCGAAAAGATTGTATAAAAATATAGAAAAAAGCTAAAAATGAATTAATATCTTATTTTGAAAATTTACAAACCGGTGTTAACTTAACTAGTGACGTTTGGTCGACTCCTCACTATTCACTAGTGTAACATCCGCCCATTTTCAAATTTTAAACCCAAACCTGAACCAATTTTGAACTTCCATTATTAAATTATTTTAATAATTTTAATGGATCATTTGCATCAAATGTACAACTTAACCAATGCTGATAATTGTTTTATTCAATTTTCATTTATTAAAATCATTTAAACAATTTATAATAATTTTATAATTTATAAAATAAAGTTAATTAAGGTTTTATAAGTAATTTGGATTATTTTTAAATTAGGCTTTTAAAAGATTAAGGTTTAAATTGTAAAATTTAAAACTTAATTCATAAACTATTTACATTGAATGTTAAGTTTTCTAAACTTCAAGGGTCTATCTGTAAATTACTTCTAACCAACCCAAACACCCCTTCCCCGTTGTTTCCTTCTTTATTTCTCCGGTCAACTTCCGGCGGTCTCCGACGACATCAATCCAAGCAAAATCCATATGTTTTCAACAAATTAAACCGTTCATCATCTATCGCATATAAAATTCGAACTTACGACTCATGTTAATTAGAAAACTTCGTATGTTATGCTTTGAACACCCGAAACCGAACTCATATTTCAAGTCTTAACAACTCCGACCTTAATCACTTATTATTAACCAAATTAATCATTCTGAAACGTTTATCCAATCATTATAAATTCAAAGGTACCGTTAATTTCAGTTTAAACAACCCCTGTAATCACCGAATCATACTCAAATCCCTCAAATCAAAATTGAACTCGTTGGATCTGAAACTGAAAGAATTCGCCTATATAACATAGGGGTTTTCCTATAACTGATTCCTTAAAGCTTTCTGAATCATCAATCGCACAAACAAAACACACCCACAAGCAATCAATCATCGTTCCATCTCGTTCCTGCCGCAACCTTGCTTCGCCATTCTACCATTGATTTCATCATCAATCAAGGTAATTAAACCCATGCACACACTCGGTTTCACTTAGGGATCAAAAGCCCTAGGCTTTATTCCTTTAACATTCACGAATTGATGTTCAAATTGATTCAATTTGATTCTAGGGTTCTTGAGTAATTTGGGGGATTTTGCAATTAATGTTTTTAAATATTTTGGAGCAACTCTTAATTAGATTTGGGCTATAGCCCAACTGGTAACACACAGCCACTATTAGCAGGAGGTCCCGGGTTTGAACCGGGCCTCTGCCACTTTTGTTTTAATTAGTTTTTTTGTACATTTTATAATGTAGAAAATTAGTATGATATTATTAAATCAAAATAAAAACTACTTTGTTAACTAAAACATTTCAGAAATTAATAAAATAATTTTTAAAGATTTTAAAACTGATAATTTTTAAATATAATTACTTTTAAAGAATAACAAAGGTTATAGAAAACATTATTTAGTCATTTATATTATTTAAATGTTATAAACCTATTATGGTTCAAATCTGAATTATTTCAAAACATTATAAATCTACATGTTAAATAATTAATTATTCAAATGGTTATTTAAATAATTAATTATCCATCTATTCATTTAACCATGTTATATCACAAATAGCTAATAAATTTATTCCTTAAACTTTTATTTAAATTCTTGAAACTTATTGTCACACCCCGATCGACGGCGGAATCATTGAGGCGGACAAATGTGAAACGATTATTTATAGCTCATGGAATTAAATAAGTTGAAATAATATTAAAAGCCATTTTTCATTGAATAATACTAGACAAGTTATTAAAATACAACAAAGAATTAAACAACAACATAAGATATTTAATTAAACTAAGTCGAAGTCCTATATGAGCAAGAAAAATTCTTCAAATAGCAATCCTGAAACATGTTATAAATAAAGGGTAAGCTTTGAAAGTTGGTGAGTTTCCATGGGTTAAACATACATATATATATATATAAGATTTACAAGTAGCAATTCATGTCAATGGTTATGAATTATGCAATTTTATAGAACACATATAGTTACAATCAAACCTTGACCAAGATTAAGATTACAAGTTTATAACGATTAGCTAAGTTACTTGCTTCCCATGATAAACAAGTCATATGTTATCAGGAGCCGACAATACATCGGCTTTAACACCAAATAGGCTTGTCAGGCCCATAGATTATGACGTCACCAAATTAGCAATAGTTAATGATTGTCAACGTATAATGTATCTCATATAACACTCACAATAATATCAATAACCATGACAAAAAGTAAAGATGAATTGCATGTGCATTTACAACTATCAAGATGTTTATAAATGTAAGCTTATAAGGTTAACATGTTTCACCCCAAAAGATATGAAATAAAGTAAAAAGGTGGCTTGAAGAACTCACATAGAAAACTCATAAGATGCAGGATGCACTTAAGATAATAATAAGAAGAAAATAAGATTGCTCCAACGATTTCTTCACGATTCAATCTAATGATTGATGTCTCAGAATTAGAATAAAGATAAGATTCAAGTGTAAATATGAATTAAGATTTCATTTGGAATTTGAGGTTGGATAATTAGGTTAAATAAATTAATGTAATCATTTATATTTTGATTCAATAAGGATGGAATAGATTGATTAAATAATTAAATTGAAAAAGATAATGAATAATTAGTAAAATTAAATAATTTAATTTATAATAATTGACTTAATAAAGATTAAGTATAAAGTGTGGAAGGAAATAATTAATTTAATAACTATTTACGATATAACATTGTTGAATGAATAATTAAATAATAAATATTACTTACATATTAATAATAATTGATTAAGTCATGATTGTGTATAAAATGCGAAAATAAATAATTAATTTAATAATCGATTATCTAAAGCTTGATCAAAAATAATTAATTTGGAAATTAATTATTTAAATAAGTTATAAAATAACTTATTTGATTTAAAGGAAAACCATTATATAAAGTGTTGATACATATGTATCTAGCTTAGGAGCTCAATGTAAAATATCTTTCATGTTTTACATATATGTAATGAATGGGTATGAATGAAATGCAATGTGTGGTTTATGCTTATAATGTTTAATATTTCATTGTTTATTATGTATTGAACTAACTATATAGGTTTGTGGTTGTTTGCATAGTTCTTAGTCAATAATGGTTGAAAAACATGTTTAAACTTAATTGTGTGAAGTTCTTATGCGAATAGACCATGCTAATGGACCATACGCATGAATACTTCATGCTAATGAATCAGTCGCACGATTGAACCAGGAGACTGGATCAGTCGCACGATTGTGACATGAGATTGACTCAGTCGCACGACTGGACCTTCAGTCGTGAGGATGAATCAACCGTATGCTTCAGTCGCACGACTGAACCATGCTAATGGTTCAGTCGTACGAATCGAAACCCTAACATATAAATACCACTTAATTCGTGAAAAAACGTAACAATTCGAATCCCTACGCACTAAATCGTACCCTAGCCGTCCAGAGACTCAAGAACACTTGTTCCAACTTCATAGATCGTAGTAAATCATCTTGCAATCGTTCATAACGTTTTGATTCACTACTAGATTGATTATACTTGCGTTCTCACTGATTGGATCGCCAACCAAATAGGATTCCGCACTATTTGGTTTGGTACACACGTAAATCAGTTAGTACTTCGTACCCGAAAACGGTCCTAACAAGTGGTATCAGAGCTTTGGCTCTTGATTTGCATGTGATTCAATCGATTTTGACATAAAATTCGTGTTTTTCACTCAAAAACTCAATCTTTTTGTGTCACACCTCAGGCAAAATGATATGCTGGCGAAGTTGGATATCAACAATTTCATTCTGAAGCTGATAGAGGAAGAGTTGAGGATGAAGTACAGGTCTCAAAAGGCGTCATATGATCAGAATCCGTCACCTTACAACTCAACTCCTCAAGCAAAAACGTCTGGAGCACCACTTCAAACGCCATTCATGTCGAGTTCAGCCGCTCCGTCTCAAGCTACTACTTCAGGATCTGACACGTCAGGGTCTTCATGCACCCAATACATAGCACCTGAAGCCAATGCTACCAGATTGAAGACCGAGAATCTCGGTAATGAGACTGTAGAGGTAGCAAAGGAGCATATGGATCTCTTAGCAGCTGTCGTTCATTCCTATGACGGTCTAGTAGCGGGAAAGATTGGAAACTGTCATCTGGCATATGAAAAATACAAGCAAGTAGACGAGACTGAGCTAGAAAGAATAGATATCATGTGGGCACTGGCAAGTGCTGTCCAGAGGGCTAAGAAGTTTGTTAAAAAGACCAGACAGAACTTGATTGCCACAAAAGATACAACCTTTGGTTTTAACAAAACCAAAGTGACCTGTTTATTCTATGGAGAGTAGGGGCACTTCAAGCGTGAGTGTGTGAAGCCCAAGAAGACAAGTAATGGTAATCTGTTCTCATCCTTCAATCATCAAGATAAACCCACAAGTAGTCCTGCATCATCAAGCAAGGATCCTAAAGCCTTGACGGCTCACGATGACGAAGGGCAAGATTGGAGCTTTCGGTTTGTGTCTCCGGGAGAATCCAACATTGCATGCGTTGAGGGTTTGGATGACGACTCGGCAAGCGAAGGTGATATGGTAATGGAACTCGTGATGTCAAATAATGAAGAAACTGCAAATGTGGTAAATCACCTGAATGAAGAAGGCCATAGTTCAACATGTTCAGAATCACCTGCACCAGAAAAGTCAAACTCTGCTATGATGGCTGATTCAACAGAACCTTCTCAGGGTGTTCGCTATAATGCTTAAACAAACATTTGGATTGTAGATAGCGGAGCATCCAAACACATGAATGGGAACCGGACACTCTTGTCAAATGTCAAACAAATTAAAGGAGGTCACGTTTCATTTGCTGGAAACAAAGGAGGTTACATCACCGCTCAAGGGGAAATGGGGAACCAGAAAGTGAAGTTTGATAAGGTAAACTATGTCCAACAACTTCAAAACAACTTACTTTCTGTCTCTCAAATATGTGACAAAGGCTTTAAGGTAGTATTCGACAACAAGAAGTGCTATGTTCTGAAAAATGACTATGTCAACCCGGAGAACTAAGTCTCATTGTTAGCTTCAAGATATAACGATCTTTAGGTCTTGGATCTATCAAAGGCCTCCACAACGGATCATCAAGTTCAGTGCTTTTTGTCAAAGGCTACCGAGAAGGATTCGATCTCCTGGCATAGGAGAATGGGACACATCATGTAACACCCGGATATTTAAAAAGACAATAAAAGGAATAATAAAGGTAGCAAATGCAAATTTAACCCAAGATGAAGGGTTAAAAAGTGTCAAAAGGACAAAAAGGTACAGAGAGTTGGTGTAAAAAGAGGGCATGGCCGCCCATTCTCCCATCACAACCTTTTCAGACGAATTTTAGAGAGAGAAAGAGGAGAACATCCGAGTCTTTGAAGAAGAACAAGAAAAAGGCCGGATTTCAAGGTAAGAATTCGAGGGTTGTGTTTTTGTTGAGTTCTTGCGTCGGTTATGTGCTTATGTATGTTGTATGTTCGGTTGTGTGTGTGTTCTTGGTGGGTTTAGGTGTTCGAACTCCCTTGCAGTCGGGTTTGAAGAACTCGTGCCCGAAGAGTTGTCAAGGTGAGTTCTAGACCCCATATGTTACATGTTTTAACTGATTTTGGGGCTGGAAATGTATGTATGTATGTTTTTATAAAGTGGGTTTTCACACCCGTACGTATAATTGAATGTATATGTGGGTGGGTGTGATTTTGGGTGCATCTGATGCTTTGGTTATGATATGTGCATGTTTTAAGATGCTTAGAATGTTAGAACTAAGTTTAGAACCTGTTACAATGGAGTTT
>BJCM01166467.1:0-11591 GCA_018326385.1 Flaveria bidentis | reverse complement strand
GTCTTGTAGTATAGGCTTTAGCTAAGGAATCCCAGCTGGTATCAAAGTATATCCGGCTGTAGATAGTATTATATATAGGTTCTCTTTGAAACTCATTGTAACCAAGTGAGACATAACAACTTCTGCTTGTAAGAGTCTTGTATTTTGAGTTGAGAATCAATATATAAAAGTATCTTGAAAATTATCTTCATGTGTTCTATATTACTTTATATATTGTGATCAACTCTTATTGATTCTTCATACACCCGAGTGTTGTTCTAGGTGAGTTTGAGAGAAAACATTGTGTTTAAGTGACAAACACCAATCCTGCACACATATATATGGGTTAACCTATACATTTAATGCATATACAATAATGAATTACAACCATTCATTACATATTTTAATTCAAATACTAAGCCTATACAAAATGGACTAGATCTACTGATCCTAGAAATAACAACAAATTACCCCTTACAATTAGTTACATAATAACCTTATAATTACTATAAATTACATAAAATTTTAAATTATCTACCCATAAACCAAAAAACTTAATTTATTTTAAGATTTATGTTATATAAATCTATCATGTTTAAAACTCTTTGATACTATAATCGTAAATGTGTATTTTTACACGTTTTGGTGTAATACAATCATAAATGTGTATTTTTTAATATGCTGAACTGATATGTATTTTGTAAAGTACAATAACTTAATTCATAAATATACAAGTTATTATGCTAAATCCATTTATTTGGTGTTTTACGTTTTAGCTTAAAAAATATATAATAAACTTTTACAAAATTTCTATAATATTAACAAACATTAGAAACTCGTGTCGGACGTAAAATGTTGTTTCGCCGTATTGAGCGGGCACCCTTCTAGTCTCTTGGAACTAATCAAAATCGAATTGTTCTTGTTGATCAAGCTTGAAATCGCAAAGGGTGGAGGTTGGGGATGGTGTTTGCAGCCGTAAATGATTGAGGGGGCTAGGGTTTGGTTTAATTTTTGGTAAGTTTTAGTTTTAAGATAATTTACAAGATAAACCTCTTTATTTATATTTTATAAAAACTAATTTTTTCTAACACTTTTTAAATAATTTTAATTACAAGTTATAAGTATTATTAGTTAATAATAATAACCATAAACATTTATAATAAGTAACACAACAAATGAAATTTATAATAAATATAGTCACGTTAACACGTAAATTTAGAAATAATGTTTAAAATCTATAAATTCATGAATCACATAATCACAACATTAATCAACATTATTAATTAGATTATTATTTTTTATCATAGATTATTGTTATCAAGTCACCAACGTTCAACAACAACTAATGTGTGCTCACAACATGTGTATGCAAGACCTAACAAAATTAACGAAGTTTGGTTACGGAAAATTACCAAATGTCACACATAAAATCATCAATTCCTTTTGGCAATGCTAATGTCAATGCGTTACAGGGTTTTGGTTTCAACAACTTGAAAGCAGCGTCTTGACTCTCACCCTATTTATAAGTTGTTCCTATATGGGTCAAGGTTGTGAGAGGTTGAGCGATTTTTGAGAATCCCTCAATAAAACGTCGATAGTATCCTGCCAGTCCAAGGAATTGCCTTATCACACTAGGCGTCTTGGGTACCGACCAATTCTTTATACCCTCAAATTTCACAGGATTCATATGGATTCCCTTCTCGTTCGCAATGTGACCCAAGAATTGCACTTCATGATGTCACACCCTCAAAATACACATGTAGAGTTTTACCGCGAGGCGTGTGAACAAACCAGGATCACAGTCGCTAGTTACTTAGAACGATACTATATGCCATATTTAAAATAAAACCAACCAAAGTTCAAACTTTAAAACCATGCGGAAGCGTTTTGTAAATAAGACAAACCTAAAGTATATAAATGCAATATTTGGAAAAACATGCGTCAACCATTATTTAAATCTCATAAATAAAATCCAAGTGTATTGACTTAAGATGAAGTCTTAGAATGCATGATGGACCCGTGATGTACACCTAATGGCAACCTGAGTTAACGACCTGAGAATAGTATACTAAAAATGTCAACACAATGGTTGGTGAGTTCAAGAGTTTGCATTTAACATAAACAATAACATTTGTATAACATAAGAAGTGAATTGAAATAGATCTCTAGTCTATATTCACAAGTAGTGACCATAGTGATTTCCGATCGAAGCTGACTGTGTTGCGTTTGTTACCTACCGTCACGACTTACCAGGTCATGACGATGTTTGTGTTTAGGACAATATTGCACTCGTTTGACCTCGAGTTGCGCAGGTAGGGCTTCTCAAACCCAGTAGTACTACCTAAGATTTCCCGCTAGTTACCATTACTAACGATCTGAAAGTGTGAGGACTTTCAAGGTATATCACACTATGCTATACTATACACAACTTATAATAATAAAGTGTTTGTAAACACATATGCTATCTCCACCAAAAGAGAGTGTATAAAAAGTGTGGGCCATGAACTCACCAGTTACGTAACGAACAATAACAAGAAAACTGACGAAGAATGGAAAGACAATCCTTTAAAGGTTACCTAGAACACACAAGTACATAAGTACGTGTACACAGAAAGCTTAACAACTCTAAGCTAACCTAGTTGACCTATTTGACCCGTTAGTGACATATTTGTTGAAATAGTATTTAAACAAGCATATCAACTTAGCATATATGAACATCATACAAGTTATACACGTGTATCACATCATCCACCCAAGTCTACCAAGGTCATCATACAACATTAGATCATCATACAACTCATGCAAATATCAAACAACCAACATTTTCAACACAATTATAAATATATCACAACTAATAATTCATACGTGAAATCTTATAATGCACTACATGCCATGTGAAGCCACGCACGACTTCACATCCTAAATCCTACCAATCCTACTAAGTATGGGCCTTAGATTTGCACACGTTTATGACAATCATAATCACATTCGTCAACAAGGTTCATTTCAACCAACATACATAATAGTTATTAATTTCAATCCTAAACATGATTTCATAATCATTAACCACAATTCATCATCATGTATAATCACCAAAATCTAAATTCCTTACATGATCAGCCAAGCATCCATATAACTCAATTAACACATTCTATCATATTAAACATCATCAACAATCATACTAACATGATTCTAACATCATAAGCATGCCCAAATCATCTTATCCAATGTTCTTTAAAAATAAAGTTTCCCTTTTGGCAAAGAAATCCCCAAAAGCTATCTAACATCCAATTCATTCATAATTTCATAAACTTTATACCTAATCAAGTTCATAGCATTCGTTCTGACATGATAATCATCACTAAATCATAAAAATTCCTAACCATCATGCATAAAAGTTTCTACTTTTAGTAAGTTAAGATCAACACCTTAAATTCATGAGTTTTCTTGCACAATCCAAGTAGAATAACATCCAAACATTGTATCTAACATCATATCATCATCAAACCATGAATTCCAAGAACAAAAAGTTTCCTCTTAAGGCAATATATGAACTACATGATCAATCCATGGATTTCTTGCATAATCAACATAATCCAACATTCCTACAACCTAACTAACATCATATTATCATATAAAAATCATCAATTTCATATTTCCAACATCAATTTCAAACTAGGGTTTATCAAGAACAAACACCATGAAAAACTAATCAAAACTAACCTTTAGGTGTGAAATCAAGAATTATGCATGCAAAACACCTTAAAATGCTTGGAACTAATCAAAATCGATTTGATTGTTGTTGTTCTTGATTGAATTTGCAAAAGGTGGGGGTGTTTGGGATGCTTGCGGCCAAAAAATGGGTGAGGGGCTAGGGTTGGGCTGCAAAATTTTTGGTTTTAAGATAATTTACAAGATAACCTTTTTTATATGTATTTTATAAAAACTAATCTTTCTAACACTTTTTAAATAATATTAATTACCAGTTAAAAGTATTATTAATAAATTATAATAACCATAAATATTTACAATTAGTCATACAACACATGAAATATATATAACACGTTGTCACGTTATCGCGTAAAAATTCACAAAATAAATGTTTAAAGTCCTATAAATTCATGAATCACATATTCACAACTAATAATGAACATTATTAATCAGATTATTATTATTTATCATAGATTATTATTATTAAGTCACCAACGTTCAACGACAACTAGTGTGTGCTCACGACACGTGTATGCAATACCTAATGGAACTAACGGAGTTTGGTAATGGAAAATTACCGGATGTCCCACACGAATCTAGAAGTCACACTTAGAAAACTTGGCGTACAACTGTTGTTTTCTAAATAATTCCAATATTAAACGTAGGTGCTCCTCGTGTTCCTCCTTGGTCTTAGAATAGATCAAGATGTCATCAATAAACACAATAACAAACTGATCGAGGTAGGTTTGCACACATGATTCATGAGATCCATGAATACCACTGGTGCATTAGTCAACCCAAATAGCATGACCAAGAATTAATAATAAACATAACGAGTACAGAATGTTGTCTTCAAGATGTCTTCCTCTCGAACTCTTAATTGATGATAACCAGACCTCAGATCAATATTTGAGTAATAGCATGATCCCTGAAGCTGACAAACAAGTCATCTATACGAGGCAAAGGGTATCTATTCTTGATTGTAACCTTGTTCAACTCTTTGTAATCGATACACATTCGGAATATGTCATCTTTCTTCTTAATATAGAGAACAGGTTCACCCCACGGTGATGAGCTCGGTTGAATAAATCCTTTATCCAATAGCTCTTGAAGTTGTGTAGATAGTTCCTACAGTTCGTTTGGTGCTAACTAATAAGGTGCTCTCACAATTAGGGCTACTCCAGGAGTCAAATCGATCTGAAAATCAACATGATAATGATCTGGTAGTCTAGGAAGATCCTCTGGAAACACCTCTGGAAAGTCACGAACCACTAGAATATCTTCTATCCTTTTGTCCTCTAGTTCTTGTCAGTGATAAGGGCTAATATGGCCAAGTGACCCTTGTGTAACCACTTTTGCGCCTTCATAAATGATATGATGCCTATCACTGCACCACTCTTCTCGCCCTTAACCAATAGAATTTCCCCATCCATGAGAGGAATGTGAATGACCTTCTCATGAAAATTACCTCTGCCTGCTTCTTGGATAGCCAATCCATGCCCACGAACACATTAAAACTTCCAAGTGGTACAGGCATAAGATTGATATCGAAGGTATGACTAGCAAGTTCTATCTTGCAACCCTAATGATGTGCGTAACAAAAATTTGCTTACCATCAGCTAATTCAACCGTATACATAGATTCCAACACAAAAGGCATATCACTTAAGAGACTATAGAACTTAGTAGAGACAAAAATCCTATCAACTCTAGTGTCAAACAGTATAGAAGCAAAACGACCATTAACAGGAAATTTACCAGTAAAAATAGTAGGATAGTTTAATGCCTGACCTGAACCCATGACAAAGGCTCTCCCTTTTGCTCCACCATTGTTGCCACCATTTTTGTCACCGTTGCTACTATTGTTGTTATTACCACCATTCCTAGTGTCATTTCCATTTTTCTTCAGCTGGGGCAATTCCTTTTGTAATGTCCCTCCTTTCCACACTCAAAGTAACCTTTTGGTGTTTCTTGAGGCTGTTGAGGCTTCTTCATCAACTTCCCATGGAAATCCTTTTCCATGTGTCCAACCTTCCCACAACGCTAGCATTGAAAGCTGTCAGGCCTGTTAGTGTGATAGTAGTTGCATCAGCTACACTTGGGGTTTTTCCCCACATATCCATCGGGTCCTTAAGATGATGAAGAAGATTGATTGTAGTTGCAGTTGTTGTCAAAGATCCTTTTCTATGGATGATGTTACTGGGGTTGGCTACTAGACAACGAACCCTTGCTGGCATTCTTTTCCCACTTGCATTTGTTGTTAGGCACGCTTGCCACAACGCCCCACTTGGGTAAATTTTCTTGCTCCACATAACCTGTTGAATAGTAGAGAGATTTGCAGCACTCACCATACTTTGAATCTTTGGCACCAAACCACGTAGGTAGAGCTCAATTCGTCGGTTTGGCGAGTCAACCATGCCAGGACAGAGTGTCTCCAACTCATAAGACCTCGTAGTGTAAGCCTCGATGTCATACCCTTCCATCTTTAACTACTAGAACTCGACTTTTAGCTTCTAAACTTCATTGCGAGGACAGTATTCCTCCGTCCTCATCGTTTTGAATTCATCCTATGACAACGCGTTTGCCATCGCCTGGCCAAGCATTTGCACCTGAGCATTCCACCACGTGAGTGTTGCACCCTCAAGCGTTCTTATGGCATACTTCACTTGGTCCGTATCTGGACAGTTACATTTGGAAAAGACTAATTCAGTCTTCTCAAACCACGTTACGAGTCCTATAGCTCTTTTGGCTCCACTATAGGTGTGGGGCTTACAATCCATGAATGTCTTGTACGTGCTTCCAAGCGGTCCTGTATTCCATTTTTTGGTGTTTAATCAAAGTGAAAGAATTAATTATCTAATAGAGTATTCACGTAATTGATGACCAGGATTATCGGTTACCTCCAAATTGAGTGGGTTGAGTGTTCAGTGTCGCCTGCACATGTTGGCTAATTAAAGCGGCTAATTCGACGGGAGTCATGTTTACAGCACCGGCGCCACATCCACTACCACGCCCACGTCCTCTACCACAACCGTTCATGTTTCATTTTACATTCACAAGTACAATAATGAGTAACATCCAACATATTAAGCTCATTGAAATATGGTAAATAATAAGAAATATTGAATTGTCACAACCACAACATTTTATAACCAAAATAATAACTTATCATAAATAAATTGTAAGTAACTCACAAATATCCAATCATTGTCAAAATTTCAAGTCTTTAGTTGGGTGGGAAACAACCCTCCCAACATAGGCTTAAAAGAAAACACTATGTAGTCTAAGTCATATGAATTTGAAGATCAATCAAGTAAATCAGATCCATCACTATCTCCTCCGTCTGGGGCGTCTTTTGGCTGTTCCTCAGGGTCCTCGTCAGGGTCTTCTTCTGGTGTAGGATTGCCAGCAATCTAAAGCGCTACAAGTTGCGCCTCCAATCCGGGCAGCCTATCCTCAACACCTAAATTGTGAAGCTCCTGATCATCCATATGTTCAACATCACATTACCAGTCAAGGTATGATGCCTACTAATAGATATTGAGAGTTGCTCTTGAAGTGTCTCCACTAGCAAGTGTAGTTAGCGCATCTTATACTCTAAAGTGGAGTTCTCATTAAAGTACTCCGATGCGTCGAAGATTAGTGTCTAATGTCGCAACTAAATCTGCAACAACCTTAAAATGCATGTGGGGACTGTGTTTGCTCCTATTGGCAACTCCAGTTAACGACCTGAAATTAGCATAATAAAAAATGTCAACACAATGGTTTGTGAGTTCAAGAGTTTGTGTTTAACATAAACAATAATGACTATATAACATATGATGTGCATTGAAATAAATAGCTAGTCTATATTCATAAGTAATAACCATAGTGATTTCGTGATCGAAGCTAACTATTTGAATTTGTTTCCTCCCCTCACGGCTTACCAGATCATGACGATGTTTGTATTTAGGACAATATTGCACCTGTTTGACCTCGAGTCGCACAGGTAGGGTTTGTCAAACCTAGTAGTACTACCCAAGATTTCTCGCTACTTACCATTATTAATGATCCGAAAGTGTGAGGGCTTTCAAGGTATGTCACACTATACACAACTTATAATAATAATAAAGTATTTGTAAACGAGTAGTTATCTCCCCCAAAAGAGAGTGTATAAAAGTGTGGGGCATGAACTCACCTGGTGTGCAAACAAACGATAACAAAAGCTAACACAGACGGAAAGACAACCCTTGAAAGGTTACCTAGAACACACAATTACATAAGTACATGTACACAGAAATCTTAACAACCCTAGGTGCTCAATAAACACATTGACCCAAGGTTTTGGAAAGCAAGACTCATTTGACCTAGTTGACTCGTTTGACCTGTTGGTGACATGCTAATTGAAATATCGTTTAATCAAGCATATCAATTTATCATACAGATTATCACACACATTATTCACGTATATAATATCATCAACTTCTTGTTCAATCATGATCATCATACCATCTTAGATTATCATACAACCCATGTGAATCTCAAGTAATCAACATGCTTAACACAATTATAATCATATCATAACTAATAAACCATACATGGAGTCTAATCATGCACCACATGTCTTGTGAAGACACCCACGACTTCACACCTTAAACCCTACCAATCCTACAAAGTAGAGGCCTCAGATTCGTACACGTGTATGATGATAATCATCACATTCAAAAATAATCTTTGTGCCAATCAATCTATACAACCATGATCAATTACAATCCCAAACATGGTTCCATAATCTTCTAACATAATCCATCATCATGTATAGTTATCAAGAACCTAAATTCCCTAAATGATCAATTAAGCATCCATACAACCTAATTAACACATTCCAACACACTAAACATCAACAATAAGCATTCTAACATGATCTTAACATCATAAACATGCCCAATTCACCATATCCAATGTTCTTCAAAAATAATGTTTCCCTTTTCGGAAAATAACACCCAAAATTAATCTAACATCCATTTATTCCTAAATTCATCAACTTTATACCTAATCAAGTTTATAGCATCCATCTAAACATGATAATCACCATCAATTCATCATAATTCCCAAACATCATACATAAAGGTTTCTACTTATAGTAAGGTATGAACAATCACTAGATTTCATGATTTTTCTTGCGTAATCCATGTCAACAAACATCCAAGCAATGCATATAACATCATACAATCATTAGAAGAAAAAGTTTCCTCTTTAGGCAATGTATGAATTTCATGATCAAATCATGGATTTCTTGCATAATTATCATAATCCAACATTCATACATCATAATTAACAATGTATTATCATCTAACAATCATCAATTCTAACTTTTCATGCATAATACGAATTAGTGTTCATCAAGAATCAAAAACTATAAAAAAAACTTGATAAAACTTACCTTTAAGTGTGTATAAATCAAGAACTGGACTTACTACAATGTTGTAATGATCAAAGACAAGCAAAATCAAATGTTCTTGATGTTAGAAGGTTGAAATCGCAAGGTGAGGGTGTGGGGTGATGGTTTCAGCCAAATGGGAGGGTTTAGGGGCTAGGGTTTTGCTTAATTATGGTAATATTAAGTTATATGATAATTACAAATTAAATCCCTCTTATTTAAATTTTATAAAAGTTAATATTTTAACACTTTTTAAATAGTTTTAACTACAAAATACAAGCATTATTAATCAACAATAATAATCATATATCTATTTCAACTAACTACAAAACACATGAAATAAATATAACACGTTGTCACATTATCAAGTAAAATTCACAAATAATATTTAAAATTCATAAATAACATAACCATGAACTAATAATCAACATTATTAATTAGATTATTATTTGTTTCTCATAGATAATTGTTATCAAGTCATCAATGTTCAACAACAACTAGTGTGTGCTCATGACACGTGTATGCAAGACTTAATGGAATTAACGTAGTTTGGTAACGGAAAATTACCGGATGTCATAATTACACAACTGGCAAATGGGGATGTCCAGTGAAATGATATACCACATTCACTTTTCCAACATGAAGTGACCATTATATAACCCTCACATGGATATCACACAGGGATTTAACGCTTAAAATAGACGACTATCCAATGTAAGGTCCATGTATGCTATGGTTTTTTAAATAGTTAGTACCAAACATAAAAATTTTCAGAAATCAAAACCAATACTACAATACGAGCAAACCATAGGGGACACATCATTTAGCAAGAGAGAAAATAAAAAAGTACCATAATTTGACCAAATTTAGGGGTTGTAATGTAAGTAAAAAGTAATTCATTAAAGTTTAATGGCTTAAATATAACTGTGATATAATTCAAGATCTTAAGGGTAAAACTACACGTTATTCTAAGTGTAACATTAACAGACATATAATATCATTTAAAGCAGCTTGGATTCGTACTTAATACTTTATAATTATATTTAGTATCGGTCATAAATTTTAACCGGAGCTAAGAGTTGGAGCTTTGTAATTTTTTAAATTTGACTTTGAGTTTTTTTTATCTGTATTATATATAAAGTATATATGATATGAGTATTTTAAAATACCATAAAATTAATAACAAATAATATTTTTAATGCATAAGATACTAACACTTTTGAGAGTAAAATAGTATTTATAACATTAATTACATATTAACCTCTATAATTAGTTACATAATAACCTTCCACTTACATAAAACTTTACTTTATTTATCCATAAACTAGAAAAACTAAATATATTTTAAGATTTCAACTATATTTTTTAATAAATCATGTTTAAAAACTTTTTTAAAATTACAATTGTAACTTGTGTTTTTTTAAATATTTTAATGTAAAAAAAATTTTGCTAAACCATTCTGTATTTTGAGAGATGCAGTAAGTTAATGCGTAAATATACAAGTAGTTATGCACAACCGATTGTTGGTGATTTAAATTTTAGCTTACAAAAACATAATAGACTTTTTTTAAATTACTACAACAATTACAAAATATTAAAAACACGTCATCCCGCAACATTACGCTGGCACCCTTCTATTGTTTATAGTTGATATGCACACGACTAAGCTTTGCTAATAATAATATACGTAAAGTCGGTCATTTAAGTTATAAGCCTTAAAAAATCCTAATAATTCAAACTATTTAATCTTTAACGTGATAAATTGTTGTCATGTTTGTAGCATACTTGAAATTAAACTTGGATAATCTGAGAGTTGTGAATATCACTTTCAGATTGAAATTATTTGGTTGTTCACCCGAATAAATCAATCGGATACAACTCAAACGAGATCAAGAATTAGTATGATTATTGTGTGATTTTCATGAACCAGAAAAAGAAGAATTCGAGAGAGAAGTGACCAAAATTGATGATCCAACTCAATGTTTAAGGAGAAACGGGAAAAACTGTCAAATAGTGTGAAGTCGGTTGGATCGGTAAACGTTCGAGCGTGTTCTTGACGGAAGGATAAACAACAGACCAAGAGACAATCAATAATACGAACTATAATTGAATGGTTTCATTGATAAACCTAACGATTACAAGCTCATTACAACATAAGAATCAAGACTCTTGGCAAGGGGAGATCGAGCATGATCTCCCCTCTCATCCGGCAGCCCTAGGCTCCGGGCAAACTCCCTCTCAAAATCCTTTATCTCTCTACACATTGAAATTGGAATATATAGGCCTCGGCCCATATTAGATGCGACTGGGCCCATTCGTGCGATCGGACCATGCGTATGGTTCAATCGTACGACTGGACCATGCGTATGGTTCAATCGTGCGACTGGACCATGCGTATGGTTCAATCGTACGACTGGACCATGCGTATGGTTCAATCGTACGACTGGACCATACTTATGGTTCAGTCTTACGAATGTCCCAAT
>BJCM01166459.1:7022-35208 GCA_018326385.1 Flaveria bidentis | reverse complement strand
ATATCTCATGAACACATGGACAATAATATATTGTCACTAGTTACTCACGACAAAAATGATTTTTGTTTTGTATGTTAGTTTTATTGAAGATTCACATGGAAAGGGCCCTTGCTTTTATTTATATAATAATTATTTCATTATCATTATTTTTGTTTTGTTTTGTTGGTTTTGTTTGGAATCCTAGTTGCTCGGTGCATAAGTTTTATGATACCAAACTAAAAACTTTCGAGTGCATATTATGCATGTTTTGACTTATCTTGCAAAACATTCATGTTTTTTTTGTCATTTATTCTATCCTTATGAATAATTAGAGTAACTTAAAAAAAAAAAGTGGATGTCTAAATTAATTAATAACACGCATTGAATATTCTTTTACTAAATAAGAGACAATTATATGAACTAGGTAACAAGGGAAGGGGGTCACTAGAAGTGGTCCACAAGAATGGACCATGTTCAATGTTTGGTGCAGACATGGTTAACCCCTTGACAGTGGAAGAAACCTTCACCCATGACCAAGCTAGAATTGACTCAATCAGGGCTAGGTTAGCCACAACCACAGGACAAAAAGACACACTGGACTCCAAGGCCACCATCCCCGCGAAATCGGGCAACACAATCGGATCAGGAAACTACATTGTGACCGTCGGATTAGGCACCCCAGCGAAAAAGCTTTCACTCATTTTCGACACGGGGAGTGACCTGACCTGGACCCAGTGCCAACCATGTGTTAGAAAATGTTACAACCAACAAGAACCTATATTTGCACCCTCCAAGTCATCCACCTATACCAACATTTCATGCACTGCAACTGCATGCTCTGACCTCACTTCCGCCACTGGTAACTCCCCCGGTTGCAGCTCTTCGGCATGTGTTTATGGCATTCAGTATGGCGACCAGTCTTTCTCCATTGGATTATTTGGCAAAGAAAAACTCACACTGACTTCAAAAGATGTAGTAAATAATTTCTATTTCGGGTGTGGTCAAAACAACCAAGGTTTGTTTGGTGGTGCAGCCGGGCTAATGGGGCTCGGCCGTGACAAACTATCTATTGTGTCACAAACTGCTAACAAGTACAAAAAGGTTTTCTCTTATTGCCTCCCCTCAAGCTCTAGCTCTACTGGTTACCTGTCTTTAGGAAGTAGAGGAACCGCGCGTAACATCAAGTACACAGCACTCTCGACCTCAAAAGCGGGGCCTTTCTATGGTCTTACTCTTACATCTATAACGGTTGGTGGAACCAAACTACCAATAAGTCCAAGTGTGTTTCAGACATCAGGTATGATCATAGACTCTGGGACCGTGATCACTAGACTCCCTCCCACAGCCTATACGGCTCTAAGTAAGGCGTTTAGAGCGCAAATGAAGAGATACCCACTAACTAAACCATTAGCTATACTTGATACATGCTATGATCTAAGTAATTTTACCACAATTATAATACCAAAGATTGTTGTAGTTTGGGGTGGGAATACAAATGTGGAGATTGCAGCACAGGGGACGCTTTATGCAAATGGGATTAGTCAAGTGTGCTTAGCTTTTGCTCCAAATGGGAAAGATTCTGATATTGGTATATTTGGGAATGTTCAACAAAAGTCACTCGCAGTTGTGTATGACGTCGCTGGTGGAAAGTTAGGATTTGGATCTGGAGGATGTGACTGAACAAATATGAAGAACATGATTACAGTGAGTGATACATAGTTATAAAAGGCTTGATTTATATTAAGAATCAATTTAGCAAAACATTGTTGGAATAAGGTATCGATGCAGGTTTTCATGCTCACCATTTGTTTGACATTCGGATTTATGCAACTAATGTAATATGATAGCTTTCAAATTCAATGCATCATGACAAATCTATTTTGTCCATATAGAAAGAATGCAAAAAATGAATGCTGTAACCCCTATGCAAGAGGTCACGTGAAGCACAAGTATATGTTTTCATTGCAACATTTTCTTAAACACCTTATACGCATTCCATAGCAGAGTTTTCTTTTCATCAGTAGAACTAAACAATCCCATCATGGATTGAATTTGTGCGGGACACAATCAAATTTTGGTTATGCAAGATCAGATGAGCTATAGACATACATACATACATACATACATATATATATATATATATATTATATATAAAATCAGAGCATTTCAACTCTTATGGTTCTATAATATGTAAACAAGTGCATAACCGACCATGATAACAAATCGAGAAAATTACATAAATGGTCATTGGAGTTTGATCAAATTGCAGGTTTGGTCCTCAAATTTTAAAAATTACAAAATTAGTCCAAACTTTTGTGTAGTCATTGCAAGTTTGGTTCTCAAATTTTATAATTGTAAAGTTAGTGTAAACATTTAAGTGGACGTTGCATTTTTGGTCCTTAAAGTTAAATTTAAAAGTAGTCTAAACTTTAAAAAAATACATAAAAACTTAATGAATTTAATATCAGGGACCAAATGTAATGAATATACAAAAGTTTGGACCAACTTTATAATTTTTAAAATTTAAGGACAAACATATGATCTGATGAAACCACAAAGATCAATATGTAAATTTCTATAAGAAATGAATGGAAACTCAACACAAATATCACTTTATTATGTGAGAAAACATAAATTAACCAAAGAACCGTAGCATGAATAGGTTATAAAAGTGACTATGATGATCCGATCAACAAAGAAGAACAAAGAACAGAGGAAATTCGATCAATCAAGCTACCTTCTCATATTAGCCTATTAATAGGCCGATTAACTAACTAACTAACTAACTAACTAACTAACTAACTAACTAACTAACTAACTAATGGTGGTTAGTTATTCGTACAACGACAATTGCAACGATTACTAATTGTTACAATTGGGTCCTTTAACTCTGTGAATATTACAATTTCTACCCTCACAAACTATATATCATATCAATACTCCCCCAAATAACATATCCTTGTCCTCAATGATCAAAATTAGGAAAGTAGAGTTTAAATTCTTCTAAATCCTCCCACGTAGCTTCAATCATTGGTAAATTCATCCAATGAACCAATACGCTGACAACCAACTTATGGTGTTTACAAACCATCCGCCTATCCAAAATGGCTCGAGGTTGTAAGCGAAATCAAGGCTCCACAAGGAGAGGTATAACTAATATAATCTAAAATATACATGTTTAATACGAATATTCTCCTACACTTAAATAGTATTTGGGTTACTTTTTATTATATATTGCTCCATAAAAAGTTCACATTTGTATTTTGATGATTTAAAGAGACTTTGAGTTAAGACGATGAATTTAACTAGACTTGAAACCGATGGATAAATAAAACCTAAACAAAGTACGAAAGAAATTGTAAAACAATAAAAAAAATCCAAACGTAGAGTAAGTTAATTGATTAATGTGATATTTTTCCTAATTGGTCCATGTATTAAACTCAAAATATAAAATATTTAGTTCAAACAATTTCAAGGTCCATGATTTCTTTGGCTTGAATATTGAATTAATATGTGGGTCTACTAGTTGTGTTCAAAACAAATTCACTAAATGTTGTCCACCGATTAAATTTATTGTTTGTAATTTTTAAAAGATGATTTCTTTTTAATTGAATTGCTTGTTTGTGTAGAATACAGAAACATCAAATGTAAAAATTAAGATTACAAGAAATTGGGCTTAAAGGCCCAACATCACCACCACATATTTCATACGAAAAAAAAGGGGAACCCTACTCACGAAAAACGGACGAAAAAGAAAAAAAGGAGAAATCTTATTAGGTTGGATTCAATATTGGAGCTTGATGTCACTGAGTGATTTGTTCAGCTCACGTGCGACACTTAGAACCGTTCTAAGTCAGCCTACTTGGTCTCAGATGGATGGTTTATGCAGCGGTAATCTTTATAAGGGAACGTTAGATTTGTAGTACGCAAGTAAGATGCTTGTGGAGTA
The DNA here is from genome assembly GCA_018326385.1 of Flaveria bidentis. NCBI lineage: Eukaryota > Viridiplantae > Streptophyta > Magnoliopsida > Asterales > Asteraceae > Flaveria > Flaveria bidentis. Next base: position 31,280 of record BJCM01166459.1, on the reverse strand, counting down.
TGGTTACAACACAAGTTGTAACACCCGGTTATTCCTTTAAAGTTAGTAAAGAAAGAATTAAGTAAAAAAAAGAAAGAAAAGATATTTTACCCAAGTTAAGGAGTAAAAAATATCAAAAAAGATAAAAGGTTTGAAAAAGTGGGTGTAAAAGATGATGGCCGCCCATCACTCTCTCTACACCCACAAAATTCGGATTTAGAGAGAGAGAGAAAGCAAAAAGAGCAGAAAGCTCTCGGGTTTTGAAGAAGAACAAGTGCAAAAGTCGAATTCAAGGTAAGAATTCATGTATTTAAGATGTTCTTAACTATTTTAATCCTCGGTTGTGTGCTTATGTATGTTGTGTGTATTCAGTTGTGTGTGTTTGGTGGGTTTTATGTGTTTGAGCTCAATTTGCAAATGGGTTTGAAGAAGTCTTACCCAAAGAGCTGCAAAGGTGAGTTCTAGAACCTCTCTTTTACATGTTTTAACTTATTTTGGGGCTGGAAATGCATGTATGAACTTTTTATAAAACTAGGGTTTCATACCCGTATGTATGAATGTGTGTATGTTGCGGGTATGGTTTGATTTTGGACTATGTTCATGTTTGATGATGTTATGGTTGTGTTTCTATAGATTAGAATGTAAGTTTAAGCTTAGAACATGATAGATGGTGTTTGGGGGCTGATTTTGCTGTTTAGGTGCAAATGGGGCTGCTCATGCGCCCAAATAGGGCTCATGAGCCTACGTTTTTGAATTTGCCTAAGTGTTGCAAATGCGGATGAATAAATGCGGATGAGTGTTGATACATATATGTACCTAGTTTATGTGCTCAATGTAAAAGTCTGTCATGTCTTACACATGTGTAATGAATGAGTTGAATGAAATATATATGTGGGTGATGCTTATAATGTTTAATATTTTATTGTATTATTGTGTGTTGAACTATAATGAACTTACTATATAGGTTTGAGGTTGTTGTGCATAGGTCTTAGTCAATAATGATTAAGAAATGTGTTCAAACTTAGTTGTATGAGTCTTCATGCGAATAGACCATGCTAATGGACCATGAGCATGAATATCTCATGCTAATGGACCAGTCGCACGACTGAACCAGGAGACTGGATCAGTCGCACGATTGAGACATAAGATTAACTCAGTCGCACGACTGAACCTTCAGTCATGCATATGGATCAATCGCATGATTTAGTCGCACGACTGAACCATGCTAATGGTTCAGTCATACGATTGGAAACCCATAACCTATAAATACCACCTAATTCGTGGAAAAACGAGACACTTAATAGAATTTCGACACATACTCATAACCTAACAGTCCAGAGCGTCCAGAAACCCTACTCCAAGTTCATAATTCGTTCCTGATCGATTTCTAATCAATTCTTAACGTTTGTTTCATCGTTAGATCGATCGGGTTGTTGTTCTCATCGATTGGATCGCCAATCAAATAGGATTCCGCACTATTTGATCCGGTTTCACACACAATCAGTTTGTACTCAGTACGTACACGGTCCTAACAAGTGGTATCAGAGCTTTGGCTCTTGATTTTGCGTATGATTCGATTGGTTTTGGTGTAAAAATCACATTTTTCATTCAAAAACATCATCTTTTTGAGTAAAACAGTGTTTTCGACGTCTCCAGGTCTCAAAGTTTGCGTTTTTTGGCTTACGGTAGATTAGGGTTCGTGAAAATTCGTATTTTTTGTGTCAAAGTGTCAAAAACCTTTGAATTTTCAAAAACAGTTGCCTTTAGTCGCACGATTGGCTCAACCGCACGACTGAACTCAATCGCACACCCATATGCACGATTGAACTCAGTCTCTCATCCATTCGTACGACTGAACATCTTCATTCGCTTGTCTCCATTTGCATACTCCATACGTACAACTAAATCCAATCGCACGATTGAATTCATTCGCATACTTCAATCGCATAACTCATCCGCACGACTGAGTCATCCGCATTTGTCCAATCGCACGATTGACTCATCCGCATTTGTCCAATCGCACGATTGAATCATCCGCATTTGTCCAATCACACGATTGACTCATCCACATCTGTCCATTCGCACGAGTGAACCAGTTTAGTTCTAAAGTTCAAAGTTTAAAGAAATGGAAGACCAGTTCTCTGCGTTTACTGCCGGTAGGGACTCACGGTTCCAGAACCTTTTGGTTCTAGAAAATGAAATTAGGAATCATAATAAACCACCTAAACTGATAACGTTAGATGATTACCCACAATGGAAACAAAGATTTGAGATCTATCTTAATGGAGTTGATCCAAATCTGTGGGAATCTATTGAGACAGGTTATAGTATGCCAGTAGGTGCTGATGGTGTTAAATTAACTCTGGGAGGTATGACTGACAGCCAGAAAGCGAAGTATAATGCTGAAAAGAAGGTGTATGCCCTGTTGACTCAGCCAATACCAAAAGACATATTCGAACAGTTTTCTGAGAACAAACAGGAAAAAAAGTTATGGGAAGCCTTGGAGAAAAGATACGACGGGAATGCAACGTTGAAAGCTTTAAAGGCAAAGGCTCTAAAGAAGGAGTTTGAAAACTTCTCTTCGATGGGGGAAAGAAAGCTTGGATGATGTCATAGACAGGTTCTACTATCTGATGAGTGAGCTGCACACTCATGGAGTAACAATGTCTATGGAAGATAAGGTATCAAGCTTTGCAGATGGTTTGCCAGAAAAATGGGACTCATTTGTGTCAAATCTGAGACAGAACGATATTCTGTCAAAGTTGGATATAAATGACTTCATATTGAAGTTGAGAGAGGAAGAACTAAGGATGAAATACAAGTCTTAGAAAGGGTCCTTTGACCAGAATCCTTCACTTTATAACTCCTCTCCCACTCCAACCAGTTCAGGAGCTCCTCTTCAAACAATGTTTGTGTCTAGTTCAGCCGCTCCTTCTCAAACCACAGCTTCAGGATCTGAAATGTGAGGGTCATCTAGTACCCAATATACTGTGCCTGAAGCAAATGATACAAAGTTGAAGACCGAGAATCTCGGTAATATTACTGTGGAGGTTGCAAAGAAGCACATGGACCTTCTCGCAACAGTTGTTCATTCCTATGATGGTCTAGTTGCAGGGAAAATTGGTAATTGTCATCTGGCTGGTGAGGACTACGAGCAGGTGGATGAAAATGAACTAGAAAGAATGGATATTATGCGGGCTTTGGCTAGTGCTGTCAGAAGAGCGAAAATGTTTGTAAAGAAGACTGGACAGAACTTGGTAGCCATAAAAGATACTACCTTTGGTTTCGACAAAACCAAAGTTACCTACTTTAACTATGGAGAAAAGGGGCATTTCAAACATGAATGTGTTAAGCCCAAGAAAACAGGTAACGAAAATCCATTCTCAACCTTCACTCGTCAAGACAAACAAATGAGTGGAGCTACCTCATCACGCGAAGAGACAAAGGCCTTGACTACTTAAGATGATGAAGGGCAGGAGTGGACCTTCCGGTTTGTGTCTCCGGGTGAATCGAATATTGCCTATGTCGAGGGATTGGATGATCACTCTGCAAGTGAAGGACAAATCGTAGTTGAACTAGTGATGTCGGATAATGAAGATACTGTGCATGTGGTAAATCCCTGGCTCAAGAAGAACTCAGACCGATAAGTTTAGAATCTCCAGCATCCGAAGAAGCTAACTCTGGATTAATGGCTGATTCAATTGAATCTTCACAGGTAAGTACCAAAGAGCAACTCTTTGAAAATAATGCTTGTATTGAATGTAATAAATTTAGAGAAAGCATTGATCTTACGTTTGCTAGGTTATTACACCACAATGATAGTTTGGTTAATGATTTACAACTGTGCATAGAAGCTAATCGGATTTTAAAACAAAACGAGTACAGTTATAAAAAGAAAATAGAACTTTTAAATAAACAAATAAGAGAAACCGATGTTGTTGCTTTTAATCAAGCCAATGATATAAAGTTATATTTAAATTCATTGGAAGAAACTAAGAAAGAAAAAGCAGTTTTAAAAGTCGAAGTCAACTCATTAAAACAAAAACTGCACAGTTGGTCCAGTTCTTCTCACATAGTTCAACACTTAGTGAAAGAACGAAATAACGGGGAGGGGTTGGGTTACAAAGTGGTTCCACCACCACATGAGATTTTGTTAAATACTAAATGTAGACTAGTAAATAACAATCCAATTAAGGATCATGTGGTGTCCACTCCTCTAGTTAGTGATCTGGATTTCATAGGTAAACCGGTGAATTCTGTCACTAAACAAAAGGAGGCTACTTTGAAATCTAAAGGTAAGATGCCTATTGTGAATTTGGTGAACAATTTGAAAAGGCTAATGTAAGGTCAAATTCACCAAAGTCTATTTCAGAACCCAAACTAACCAAACCAGTTAATCAACCACGTGCTCCACGTCAAATTCCAAATAAACAAAAGGCTAAATAAGTTAAAAACGTTCAAACAATGAATTTTGTTAAAGAAGCAAAAACATCTAAACAAGAAGTGTCCAAACCCAGCCAGACTAAGGTCACACCTGTATCACACACTTCCCCACAGAAACAATTCCATCAACATATAGAAGGGAGATCTTGCTATAATTGTGGAAAGAAAGGACTGCTTCTAATTGTCCTTATTATCAGACTCCTAGACAGAAAATTGAACTTTATGATACTAAACCATGTTCTTATAAAAGGAGTTCTATCTCTCCACCAAAAATAATAAATGAACCTAAAGTTCAAACTGTAAGCCAGTCATCTGTTTATCACAAACATGCCTTACACAGAACTAGCTTATGGAAAGAAAAGTCAAGTCAACTATCTGATGATAAGAACAATATGAAGAATGATATGCCCTGACTCTCAAATGGATAGTGGGTTGAGTTCATGATGTGTGATTCCTCTGGGTCACCCAAGCTAGTTAAGGCTTGGGTCCCAAACCTAAACTGATCATTTCCTTTTAATGTGCAGGGTGTCCGTTATAGTGCTATCATAAACACCTGGATTGTTGATAGTGGGGCGTCTAGGAACATGACCGGGAATCTGTCTCTCCTTTTCAATGTCAAACAAATTAAATGGAGACATGTATCATTTGCTGGGAACAAGGGAGGATACATCACAGCTCAAGGCGAAGTGGGAAACCAGAAAGTAAAGTTTGATAAGGTCAACTACGTTCAACAACTACAGAATAACTTGCTTTCAATCTCCCAGATATGTGAGAAAGGATTCAAAGTTGTCTTTGACAACACGAAGTGCTATGTATTGAAGAAGGATAACATTATCCTGGAGGATCAAATCTTAATGTCCGCTTCAAGATGAAATGACTTATATGTCTTGGATCTCTCAAAAGCATCCACAACCAATCATCAAGTTCAATGATTCTTGTCAAAGGCAACAAAGAAAGACTCAATCTCCTGGCATAGGAGAATGGGACACTTCAATCCATGAAAGACGAATCATCTGATCCAGAATGATTTAGTAAATGGAGTTAATGTCAAGAATTTTCAACTTCCAGATTTTATGTAGCATGTAAGAAAGGTAAATAGACCAAGAAGTCTCACAAGGAAAAGAAAGTAAATTCCATTGACCTGCCTCTCGAACTTCTACATATGGATTTGTTTGGTCTTGTAAGTACCAAAAGCATCGATGGTGATCTGTACTGTTATGTAGTCACTAATGATTACTCAAGATTCTCTTGGGTGATGTTTCTGAAATCCAAATCAGAGACATTTGAATCTTTCAAACAGTTGGTGACTACATTGGAATCTCTCTACAAGCTAAAAGTGAGACAGATTCGCTCAGACAACAGCACGGAGTTCAAGAACCAGTGGATGGAGTCGTTCTGCAAAGAGAAAGAAATTATACACCAGTTCACATCTGCCTACACTCCACAAATGAATGGAGTTGCTGAACAAAAGAATAGAAGCTTGATAGAGACAACACGAACGATGTTAGCAGACTCGAAACTGCCTATCCAATTTTGGAACGAGGTAGTTGCCAATGCTTGTTATACCCTCAATTGAGTCTTGGTGGTCAAACGTCATGGTAAAACATGTTATGAGTTGCTCCAGTGACGTAAACCTAATCTGGAGTACCTTTAACCATTTGGCGCACCATGTATGTTGTTGAAGAAATCTCAGTCAGGGAAGTTCAGTGAGAAGGCTGAAGAAGGAATTTTTCTAGGATACAATATACCGAATAAGAGAGTTTATAACAACTCAACGGGTCAAGTAGAAATGTGATGCAATGTTGATGTTTAGAGATACACCACCCCCTGCTGGAAAGGGTCCTTCATTCTTTTTCGATTATGATGGATTATTTAAGTCCTTCAATATCCCTATCTCCCCTCTTGATGATGAGTTATCGACTAGAATAATGGTTAATGTCTTAAATACACCATCACCAAACTCGACAACATCAGTTCCACTAGGTGAATCTTCTAGTTCTTTAGGGGGAGCACTTGATGTAAGTGATTCCTCCTCTGATGATGAAGAAGTGGAGTCTGAATAGGTGGAACAGGAAGAATAGGTTCCTGCTACTACAAGTACACAAGCATCAGAAGCTGATGTCTCAGACACTTCGGAACCTCAAACTCCAACAACTACACATACTGACCCGGGAATTCAAAATCTAGATCAAGAAGTAGTAGTTCCCACCACTCCCGAATCACAAATACACGTTTACCATCCTCTGGACAATGTCATACGGGATGTACAATCGGGAGTTCAGACAAAAAATCAACTATACACAGCTGATTATGCCTCTGTCATGGAAAAAGGCTATCTTCACGACTGTGCGTATCGATGTTTTGTGTCTCAGTTTGAGCCAAAATATGTTAGTGATGCCTTAAACGATGAGGCATTGGTCAGCGCCATGCAGGAAGAACTCCTACAGTTCAAGAAGCTAGGAGTATGGACACTTGTGGAAAGACCAAAAGGTGCTAAAGTAATAGGCACTAAATGGGTCTTGAAGTGCAAGAAAGATGACCAAGGGGTTATAATCAGAAACAAGGCTCGACTAGTGGTTCAGGGTTTTAGACAAGTCGAGGAAATCGATTACAATGAAGTGTTTGCACCCGTGGCTAGAATGGAAGCAATCCGTATCTTCCTAGCCTATGCCTCTTACATGAAGATCAAATATCAACTAGATGTCAAGAGTGCATTCCTTCATGGGGAAATTCGTGAGACAGTGTATGTCAGTCAACCCAAAGGATTTGAGGATCCTTATCACCGGGAGAGAGTTTACAAGCTTGATAAGGCTCTCAATGGGCTCCATCAAGCCCCGAGAGCATGGTATGAGAAACTCTCAACTCATCTGATGAAACACGATTTTCGTAGAGGAGTTATTGACTGTACACTGTTCATCAAAGAAAAGGATGGTGACTTACTGCTCATACAGATTTATGTTGATGACATAATCTTCAGTTCCAGAAATGAAGAGTTATGTAAAGAATTTGAATCTGTCATGAAAGCAGAATTTGAGATGAGTGCAATGGGGGAGATGAAGTTCTTCTTAGGATTACAGGTGGATCAGACACCAAACGGAATCTTCCTACATCAGACTAGATATGTAGGGGATATCCTTAGTCAGTTTGACATGGAGAACGCTTCAGCTGCTGGAACTCCACTTGCCACGAATCATGATGTGGCACCCGACGAAAATGGTGATCTGGTTGATGCTATAATGTATAGAGGAATGATCGGATCTATTATGTATCTCACAACATCTCGACCTGATATCATGTACGCAACATGTCTCTTCTCCAGATATCAGGCAAAACCGAAAGTCAATCATCTCATAGGTGTTAAACGAATTTTCCGTTATCTGAAAGGTACTCCAACACTCGGGTTGTGGTATCCTCATGATGATGATTTTGAGCTTACAGTGTATAGTGACTCGGATTATGGCGGGTGCAAAATGAATTACAAGTCAACATCAACAGGATGTCAGTTCTTTGGTAGACGGTTAGTCACCTGGCAGTGTAAGAAGCAGACCTCCGTTGCTCTGTCAACATGTGAAGCTGAATACATTGTTGCTGCAAGTTGCTACTGCAAGTTGCTGTTCACAACTCATCTGGATTCAACAGCAAATGCGCGACTATAGTTTGCAATTTTCTAAAACTCCAATCTATGTTGATAATTCTGTTGCTATAGCCGTAACAAAAAATCCAGTCCAACATCCTAAAACTAAACACATCGGAAATAATTATCACTTTATACATGACTGTTTTGAAAAGAAATTAATCGATGTGGTTAAAATAAATACGGATTTTCAACGCGCCGACCTCTACACAAAAACATTTGATAAACCGAGGTTTTTATATGTATTAGAGGTTAATGGCGTGAAAAAGAAAAATGATGTGATTTCAGAGGAAGAACATGCCTAGTCCGACACTCTTTAATTTAATTTAATTTTTTTTATTTTGTTTTCTTGTTTATTAAAATCCAAAAACACAAAAAAAAATTGGTTTTAGAATTTTAGGGGGAGAATAGGTTAGATTAGTATTAAATTAGCTGCTTTATTTAATTACTTAAAAAAACAAGGGAGAAGGACAGCTTAGCTAAAAGCAAAGTAATCAAATCTGTGATACTAATTCAACGTTTATGGAAAATGATAGTACACAGGGGTCAGATTGTTTGGGACTTCAAAAGATTTTAACTGATTAAGATGCGAAATTCTAAGTATAAGTCTGAAAAGTCTAAGCAAAATAAAAGGAAAAATGATAGTAAAACTAGTATGCTATCAAGGTAACATAGAGAAAGCAGATCTAGAGACTGCTAGTTCATTACATGATGTGTCGGTAGATTCAACACAATAGATGAGTAGACCTCATTGGTGATTTAAAATGCACACTAAGTTGTTCAACTTGCTGTGGGTTCCCATCTTATCCCTGGTTAACACAATCAACACATTTCCAATAAGGAGTGACGAGCAAATAAACGCCACTAATGTGTGCGGATGACCACAAAAAGAGCATAGCACGAGAAAAAAAATGATAAGCTCTATCAAGCTAATAACAAATGTTGTTGGTGCGTTTTGTGCAAAAGAAAAAATATATGCTCTAACAAGAAGATACGTTGTGTGCCTCTCTACTGTGCGGTGGCACTAACCTGAGGATAAGCATAACCTAAGTATTCTAGAATTCATTGTTGTTTACGCCTCTCTGCTATGCGATGGCACTGACATAAGGCTTGGCATCTCTTTGAAAGCTCTTAGAATAGTTTCTTCTTGAAATATACCCGTAGACCACTCAAAAAATCTTCTGAGGAACGTTGATTAGTGTGGAATCAAAAAATGTTTGTTGAAATAATTAAACCTTAAGTCATCACCAATGTGTGTAAAAAATCTGTGTATGGATTTAAGAGGATAAGCATATTGACAATCATCGTGAGCTGCAGTTCTTGAAAGTCAAAATCATTGTGTGCACCTTGTAGCTCTAGTATGATTTCCTAAAATTGCTATTGACTGTTGGTCAAAACAAGAATCTAGCATTAGAATAGATTATTAAAGTGTCCCAAATGATTCTGATATACATGTATGATTCCATCATGAATTGTACCAGAAATGATAAAAATGAATTGAAGCTGGGCTGTCCAGGAAGTAAAATCGATTAGATTTACTCTAATAGGTTTAAAATCCATCTCAAATCAAAAATACAAAATTCTATCCTGTTTTTTCATTTCTAGTTGTTTTATTTATTAACTTTTAGTCAGACTGTGCATTTGAAGTCAATCTGTAAATCACTCACTAAAACGGGTCATGTCTAAGGTGACTAATCGGGCTTTAAGTTAAAAGGATCACGTCTGAGGTGATCAAACAGTTTTTCAAATTAAAAAGATCATGTCTGAGATGATCATCGCTCATAACATTTTATCTATAGTTAAAAGGCTAAGTGTTTGAAAGGTCATAAGGTCAAACTCATAAGTACGAGCCAGTCACACGACTGGACCATAAGTATGGACCAATCACACGATTAGATCATACGTATGAGCCTAATCGCACGACTGAACCACACGTATGGACCAGACGTATGATCGGACCATAAGCATGGGTCAACCCATGCGATTGGATCACCAAAATGAACCAACCGCACGAATGGAGGTGACCGACTGAGTCAGTCGCACGACTAAAACCTAGTCGTACGACTGAACATGAGCGACTGAGCCCTAGTCGCACAAATGAAGCGTGCGAATAGGTCTAGTCACCCGACTGAAGTTAAAGTCAGTATAAATAGGGGTGAAGTCGGTCGCACATTCTCATCACCATCCAATCGCTCCCAAATCGCCCGAAAGCAAACATACTCTGCCAAAATTTAATTTCATCTATTTCGTTCTGTGATTGTGATTCTAACATGTACGCTCTTCATCTACAGATACTTAGTGAATGAAATTGCACAAAATGCGTGGCATAATAACACCCTAACTTCCCAAATTGATTAAAATCAAGAAATCTGTAAAAACCTTCAAATGGACCACTAAAATCTGCATAATCGTTAAAATGAAGGACATACAGTAAAAGTTAGGGTCCCTGCGAATCTAAATAGTCTAAACACAACATTTAACATCAAGTTTGACCTAGATTCAAGATTAGAGTGTCGAAGAGAGAGTTAGGCGAATGGACACTCCGAATGAACTTCAATCACACGATTAAGCTGGGCGAATGACTCAATCGACCGAATGAACAAGGCGTATGAGCTCAATCGCATGATTGAACTCAGCCGCATGCTCAATCACACGATTGAACTCAACCGCATGCTCAATCGCCCAGTTAAACTCAGCCGCATGCTCTAATTGCCCGATTGAACTCAACCGCATGCTCAATCACACGACTGAACTCAGTCGTATGGCTCAATCACACGATTGAACCAGACTGATCTTAGAACAGTTTAAATTTCAAGAGTTTTTGTAATGGACAAATCTCATGTTTATGTGTCTTGTGTTATAGAAACATGGCAGATAGATGGATCATCAACACCAAGCACAAGGTTTGGTACATGGTTTATAGTGATTACTCACCTTGGTGCTGGTGCTAGGCTATATGCCGTGTGGAAGTCATTTATGATCTTCGGCCCAGTACCCAAGTTATGCATAATGTTGGGGGTGTAGTATACAGTTGGTTTATAGTGATTACTCATCTCAGTGCTGGTGCCAGGCAATGTGCAATGTGGAAGTCATTTATGATCTTCGGCCCAGTACCCGAGTTATGCATAATGTTGGGGGTGTAGTATACACTTGGGATTTTTGTCGCTTACCCCGGTGCTGGTGCCAGGCTATGTGCGATGTGGAAGTCATTTATGAACTTCGGCCCAGTACCCTATTTGTTTAGGGCATAGCTGATGACACTGACCTAGATAGTGATAAAGAATGTGATAAATAAGGAAAGAGTTAAAGAAAGTATGCGACGAACAGTAAAAGAAGACAAAAACGATATTATCTATGTGTACGTACGATTTGTGATCATGTATAACAGTATAGTAAGATTTGAAAGAAAGTAAAGTATGTTTTTATCTTAAAACTAGAACTCACTCAGCAACACTGACTTTTTATGCATTTTCCAGTTGGTAGGTAAGCATTGTTGAGGATGGTGCGGGGCAGCTACTCAGCTCTTTTGGATGGCATCCATATTTATAATGCTTTTGTGTTGAAATGCAACATGTATTTTGTAATTTGATAACAATGTATTATTTTGCAAAAGCTTTTGTAATGCAAAGAAAATGTTGTTTTTAATATTTCTGCTGCAACATTTATTTCAAGTTAATGTAATTATATGTTTTATGAGCGATGATTGGCCAGCTGTAAGCGTCCCGGGAATGAGGCCTTACACAAGTATTAAGCTTGTATTATTAAGAACACAAGTACAAGACTTTGATGTTACGAGGAACTTAGGTATTTGCAAATGAAGCACCACCAACCTATTTATACTAGTTACATGTATTCCAGATTGTTCTACATCTAGATATATGTATATAAGATTTTATGAGTGGTAGAAATATCTGTCACTAGATATTTCTATGGAACCATCTAGCTTCCTTTATGGAGAATCCATGGTTGAAGATGGTAGTGTTTTCTAGATCTTTTCGGGGTCTTTTAGGGCTTCACAAGTTGGTTCTTCATTGCAGCCCTTTAAGCAACGTCTTCTAGTGTTGAGCGGGATCTTCTAGAGTCTTCCAACACTGTAATATTGCTGCAGAATTATGTGGGCTGTTCTGGAGTCTTCCGGGCAGCCTTGCATGCTTTATTAGTGCCCCTAATCGATAAAAAATAGGGTGTTGCGATCTACGTTTTGGCAGGTCGTGACATTCTCCCCTACCTAATGCCATGACGTCCTCTTCGTGTTGTCTAAATGCCTCATGACTTGTCTTCATGAGTTTCAAGATAGAGACGGTTCTGTCCCGACTCCTTGTATCCGACTCCAAGGAAACTATGTGCACTTGATCTCCTTTGATTATGTACATGGTGTTAATGAACATTACTGGGCAGGCTTTGGCTTTTCAGAAGAAGTCCATCTGGAGCACGATATCATAATCTTCTAATAGGACAACTGAGAAGTGCAACTTGCCTGTCCATGTATCGATCTTTGTCTTTACGCCCCTTGTTGCTCCTTTTATTGGTTTGGGGTCTCCTAAGGTGCCCTTGATCCATCCTTTCTATGTGGTGATCCTTAGGCCAAGTCTTCGAGCCTCTTTAGGTGAGATGAAGTTGTGGCTTGCCCTGGTATCAACCAACACTTTTACAAGTTGCCCTTTTATCTACATGTTTACAAACCAAAGTCCCATTGATCCTGTCTTCAGGATGTCTTTGATTGTTGTCGGGTTTGATTGGTTTGCCATCACCAAGGGTTTAACTTTAACTATATTTAAAGTATTAAGTAGTTGAAGTTGCATTGCTCTCAGACGAACCTCCTTTGGTTTTGATGGTTCATCATCAGATCTGATCAAGGCTGTTAGTTTAGCCTTTTTCAAACAATCTCACGCATTGTGTGGTCCATCGCAAAGGAAACATCCTTTGATTACTTGTACCTCCTTCCCATTTCTTGGCGGTCATCGATTATCTTCTCTTCGATTTTGAGTTTGGTTATTATTGTGGGGTCTCACTCCCCCACCTTTTCCATCGTTATCCTCTGTAACGATGGGTTTTTGTGATATCCTTTCATTATGGTCGTTCAGGCTTTCAACAACAACGATAGCTGAGGACAAGTCTTGTACATTTCTTCATTCAAGCTATGTTCTTGCCCACGTTTGTAAGCCATCTATGAAGTATATGAGATAGTCCTTTGGTGACAAGTCCAAAATTTCTAGCACAAGGGTAGTGAAATCTTTGACGTAGTCTTTGACGCTACCCTTCTGCTTTAAGTTACGAAGCCTAATCTTTGCTTCATGTTTAGCATTTTCTAGATAAAACTGTTTCTTGATTTCTTTAATGAAATCAGCCCAAGTTTGTATAGTGCACACACCTCTATCAATCTCGATTTGTTTTCAACGCCACCATAAAGTTACGGTCTATCTCAAGTAAAGAGTTTCCATCTTGATCTTCTTGGCATCATCGACAATGTTAATGGCCTCGAAGTATTGCTGCATCTCTCAAAGAAAGTCATCCACAGCCTTTGCCTCTCATTTTCCAATAAATGGTGATGGTTTGGGGATGTCTACCTTTCTAGAGGTATGGATTATGTTGTCACCTCCGGTTGCTAGTGCGCGCTTGCAATTACTTAGTTCGGTTTGCAGGTCTTTGATCTCTTTCTCGAAGTTAGCTTTGAGTTGACCCAACTCCCTTGTGAATCCTCTTCCATCTCCGTCCTTAGAGAGGGTGAGTTTAAGATCACTTCTCATTTCGTTGAAGTCATTGCCTAACGACTTAACATGTTGGAAATAGTCGTAGGTATGTGTTTTGAAGATATCGATTTCAGCCTTAAATTCATCCATTTCGCTTTTGAATTCGGATGATGCTGCCTTGACATCTTCAAATCTTTTGTCCATGCTTGCAACGAAGTCTTTGGACATGATTCGAGTTCTCTTGTCACCTTTACAAGTCTCCTCCCATCCACAAGTCTCATCTCCGGCAACGCTTGCGACAACAACTTTCTCTGGAATAGATGCCATCTCAATGAATCAACCTGGCTCTGATACCACTTGGCACGAAGTGATTTGTTCAGAACACGTGCGACACTTAGATCCATTCTAAGTCAGCCTACTTGATCTCGGGTGGATGGTTTATGCAACGAAAGTTTTTATAAGGGAATGTTAGATTTGTAGTACGCAAGTAAGATGCTTGTAGAGTGTTGGATCAAGAATAAGCCTGGTGCAACCAAAACCAAACACTTAGAGTATTTTGAGTACAACTAATGAAGTTCTTCCGAAGACAAGTTCAACACTTCCGAAGGCATATGCTGAACTTCCAAAGCAAAGCTCAAAGGAACTTCAGAAGATAAGCTTCAACTTCCAAAGACCAAGTCTCTACTCTTCCGAAAGTTCAACACTTAGTAGAAATGAAGACTACAACTTCCGAAGTATGAAGTCCAAAGGGAGCCTCGAAAGAAGTAGCCACTTCCGAAAGTTAACCTTCGGAAGTAACTGCTATGGACCAGTGGACATAATTATGGTGTCTTTGACACTCCACTACAAGACCTCTGATACTGCATGGCGTTTTCAAAAAATGGCCATCTAGTTGAGCATACTTTATTCTACTGTTAAACTTTATTTGTTAGTACAGTTACTAACTTTAGTTGGTGATAAAAGGTAAGTCATGGACATGTCATGACTACCATATCTTAGATAAGACATTATCTAAGATACCTTAACTATAGCTTTGTAGTATTTGCTTTAGTTATAGGATCTAGCTGGTATCAAAGTATATCTGGCTGTAGATAGTAGTTTTTATAGTTTCTGATTGTAACTCTTGTAGTAAGCTTGTAAGAGTCATGTAATAGTTTGAGTTGAGAAGTAATATATACAAGAATCTTGAAAATTATTCTCTCATGTTTTGTTGGTGTTACTTAGTATATAATAATCAACTCTTAGAAGAACTTTGCTTCTTGAGTGTTTATTAGTGAGTTTGAGAGAAATACTTGTGTTGAATACAAAAACCGATCCTGCAATTGGTATTAGAGCTTCTTAGGCTCTTGATTGTGTGATATAACCATCCTAATCAACCTCTTATTCACTCACTCTCTCACTATAATCAAACATGGCCCTTAACCAGAATTCTAAATATGAAATGGGGACGATGACTAAAGCACCCCCCATCACCCCAGATAACTTCAGACAATGGAGTAGACGCATTGAAGGGTTCATCAGATATCAAGACAACCGCATGTGGAAATCTATTACCAATGATCCCTACAAGCTAAAGGTGGCTTCACCTGCTGAAGGAGGTGCCATGATAGAGAAGGTAGTAGAAGACTACTCTAAAGAAGATCTCAAGTGGATAGATATTGATGAGAAGGTGATGACTGTTTTGATGATTGCAATTCCCAATTCTATTATGGTGGGGTTTAAGAATTACCGGACAACAAAAGAACTGTTTGATGCTTTAACCCTATTGTACTCCAACTCCAATGACTCAATGAAAGATTCACTGAAGCAATAATTTGAGAACTTTACTCATATTTCTAGAGAGACCTTGCACCAGCAATACTTTAGGTACATAGATTTTATCTCCTCCCTTCAGTCTGTGGGAATAACTCCTGAGTTAAGAGACCTCACAAGAAAATTCACGAGTGCACTTCCCAATGAGTGGACATTCTACTATGTCTCCATCAAGAGAACAGAGAATCTGAATACTCTCTCCACACTAAGCTATACGACATTCTAGATGGATATCGTGTAGAGATGGAGAACAAGAGTGTTGTCAAGGAAGCAGTCCTTCAAGCCTTTCTGCTAGCAACACTCTCATGGTTGCTGAAAGCTCAAGACCCCCTCAACCTCTGCCGTACCTATCATATCCCCAGTTTCCATCCAACTCTTCTGGGCCTTACATCATATTCCTTGAGACTCCAAGGTCTTAACAGGCTCAGCCTAGTCCCTTTCAGGACAGCTGCGCCTTTGTCTCAAGGAATGGACACTCTAATGATTTTCAGTTTTGTTTTAAAGATTTGGAGTGTTTCAGCCT
The DNA here is from genome assembly GCA_018326385.1 of Flaveria bidentis. NCBI lineage: Eukaryota > Viridiplantae > Streptophyta > Magnoliopsida > Asterales > Asteraceae > Flaveria > Flaveria bidentis. The sequence continues at coordinate 15,199 of BJCM01166459.1, read as the reverse complement.
AGATGATGTGGAATACATGGACATAGTCCAACAAATGGCTCTGTTAACCTACAGGGAAAAGAAGTTCTTCAACAGAACTGGAAGGCAATTCCCTCAGAACCCAACTAGAAGCAAGTTTGGGTTTGACAAAGCAAAGGCCAAATGTTTCAACTGTAAGCTCCCAAATCAAACCCGGGATCTGCTTATGCCTCCTCACATCCTTCAACACTAAAAGCTGCTGGAAATTCAATTGTAACTGTTGTTGTGGCACAAAAATTTGATTGGAGCTTTATGGTACAAGATGTCACTCTTGCTCAAGCACTCATGGTTGGAACAGACAACTCTAAGGTATATGATCATCTCTGTACTCCATCCTGTATTGCTAAGGTTAAAATGTACCAGGACTATAACATGGAAATTAAATCCGATATTGAGTTTTTGAATATCTTAAAAGCTGATTTTAAAAAAGGCTAAATCTGACTATCAAAATAAAATTAAGGAGTTAGAGAAAACAATCTTCTTTAAAACATGACCATACTAACTACAAGAATCAAATCAATGATCTAATATCCAAGTTAACTAAGGCTCAAGCCAAGCTAGTAATAGTTGAGGCTCAAGCAAGGAAGCATGCTATCTCTGAGCAAAACTTCCAAACCATTCTTGCATCATCTTCCCACTCAAAAATTTGTTATCAAAACAAAGGTGGGTTTGGGACAAATAAGATTTCTCCACCACACTCTTATGAGTCTATTAGACAACCAAGGTGGTACTAAAGAGCAAGAGGTCCCATCTGCTGAACCATCTTCTCATGAGTTGAAGAATGATGCAACCATGGAGACCACCGCAGGGAAGGAACATGTAAATCAACCCATTTATACTTGTGATGATCAACCCTTATCCACCAAAGCTAGAAGAAATTGGGCAAAGGCAGCATAAGCACTGCCAAGAAGGTAGCTAAATCTAAGCTGAAAAATGACCCAATGCAAAAGGGTGTTTTCATTTCAGCTAGATTCCAGGTGGTAGGCACTTCTGATTCTGGAAAGGAGTTTAGTACCAATACTCTTGTCCTGCCAAAGGATTAGAAGTCAAAGTTAAAGGTTGTACATGAAGACAAGAAAAGTAAGAAACCTCAACCTTCAAAATCCCCAAAGATTAACATTACATGAATAATGTGTGGTCTACAAAACCACTTGCCTAAAGATTGTTATTACAATCCAGCAAGCACACATTATGCAAATAATGTTAAAAAGGAAGCAACCAAGAAAGGATTCACATTTGGACCTTATCACATGGTTCAAGTGATGAGAAAAGGAAAGCTGGTTTCCAAAGCTAAGTTGCTTTCGGAAGAAACTCATTCTTCCGAAGGGAAAATGGCTTCAGAAGTCAAGCCAAAGAAAACTCAAAAGAACAAAATAGCTTCCTCAAAACCTTCTGAGAAGAAGGCTATTTCGGAAGAGAAGGTAGTGAATGTTTCTTCCAAAAACAAAGAAGCTTCGGAAGAAAATCATACTACTCAAGCTTCAACAAGCTCATCAAAACTGATCAACCAAGGGATGGAATGGAAGATCAAACAAGATGTTGCAGCCATACCTTCCTCTTCAAAGACATCAATTGAATCCTCTACCATTCATTTTGGTTCAATTATGTCATCTTCAATGGAAGAACCCAAGACCAATCCAGGCTTGGGTTTCTAATCAAAACTAACTTTCACCTCATGTGCATGGACATTCACAAGACAAGAATAATAATGTCTGGATAGTGGAAAGTGGATGCTCTAGGCACATGACTGGGAACAAATCTCTACTTCAAAAATTTGAACATTTTGATAGAGGTCCTGTTCAGTTTGGAGGTGAGATCAGTGGATACATTTTAGGCAGAGGAAGTGTATCCAATGGCTTGTTAAGAGTCAACAAAGTGAACTTTATCAGATAGCTTGAACACAATCTCTTAAGTATTTCTCAGTTCTATGATCAAAAGTATCAAATACTTTTCATAGAGCATGAGTGCATCATCCTCAAACCTGGGATGACAATTCCTCAGGAATTGGTGCTTCTTAGATCTCCCAGGAAAGGGGATATGTACAAGCTGGATATGAATAATGCTTCCCTATTGGATGAAGTATCATGCTTTCTTTCCAAAGTTGATGGTGATGAGTCTGCCTTATGACATAAACAATGTGTCATGTGAATTTTACAACCATGAACAAACTGATTAGAAATAACTTGATACATGGTGTGCCCAAAAAGGAATTTTTCTGTAGAGACAACTGTGTAGCTTGTCTGAAAGGAAAGCAACATAGAGTCTCTCACATATCTAAAAAGTATAATAAGCATTGGAAGAAAATCATATTGCCTTCTAATTGTTGATGATTTCACAAGATTTACATGGATCTTCTTTTTAAGAACTAAGGATGAAACAATTGAAACTTTAAAATATTTTATTCTTAAAATTGAAAATCAAAGTGACCACAAGGTAAAGATAATTAGGAGTGATCAAGGGACTGAGTTTAAGAATCAAGTTCTTGACTCATTGTGTAACTCAAAAGGGATTACTAGACAATTCAATACTCCTAGAACTCCTCAACAAAATGGTGTTGTTGAGAGGAGGAACATGACATTGATTGAGGCTCCTAGGACCATGTTAGCTGATTCAAAGCTGCCTCTAACATTCTGGGCAGATGCAACTAGCACTAAATGCTATGTGCTGAATAAGGTTCTCATTGTCAAGCCACATGGAAAAATCCTCTATGAGCTACGGAACAAGAGGCCACCGTTCATTGGCTTTCTAAGGTCCTTTGGAAGCAGGTGTACCATACTTAACACAAAGAACAACTTGGCAAAATTTGATGAGAAGTTGAATGATGCTATCTTTGTTGGACATTCCTCCAATTCTATTGCTTATAGAAATTATAACATCAAAAATCAACAATTTGAGGAATCATCCAACATTGTTGTGAATGAGCACACTCCTTGTGTTAGGGGGAATGGCCCTGATCATAATTTTGATTTAGAATTGTTTCCAAACTATTCTAAATATCTTGTGAGAATGTTTCAGTTGGAATAGGTACTCAAAGTGATTCTGATGAAGACTAGCTATTTGAGTTACCCAGACCTCTTCCAAGTTCTCCAAGAGTCTCTAAACCTCAAGCTCCCACCATCAGTAGATCTGACAACATGATCATTTCAGGAACTAGTAGAACTTCAACCAGTTACCAGCAAAGTGAGCCTAATAACTCATCAGCTGATAACACACAACACCAAGCAGATGGAAGTAGCATCTTGAAGGAACAAGCAACTGTTAATACTACTCAACAAATTGATGTCGATGCTGTTTGTCCTTTATTCAATCAGTCCTCATTGAATGAGTGTGAAACGTCAGCTGGCCCAAGTGTTCAAAATCTTGAGCCAAACTTCTAAAATCTAGATTTATCTATGCAACTGGATGTAATTCCAAGGCTTAGTATTTATAGCACTCATCCAGCTGAAAACATCATTGGAAATGTCTTTCAAGGCGTGAGAACCAAGGGACAATCACATAATGGAAATATCTGCTTGTACTCATGCTTTTTGTCTTAGATGGAACCCAAGAAGGTAGAAGATGTCTTGAAAGATAGTAGTTGGGTTGAATCAATGCAAGATGAATTCTTCAATTCAAAAGAGAAAAAGTTTGGAACCTTTGTCTGATACCATCTGGTCAAGTACCTATAGGCACCAAATGGGTTTTTAGAAACAAGAGAGATGATAGAGGCTTGATCATCTAGAATAAGGCAAGACAAGTAGTTTAAGGATACACTCAAGAGGAAGGAATCGATTATACTAATATTTTTGCACCTGTATCAAGACTTGAGGCAGTTAGTATCTTCCTTGCTTATGCTGCATCTTAGAATTTTACTATCTACCAGATTGATGTCAAGTGTGCCTTTCTATATGTGAATATAGATAAGGAAGTCTATGTGTGCCAACCTCCAGGATTTAAGGACCCACAACACCCCAACTATGTATGCAAACTAGATAAAGCTCTATATGGGTTGCACCAAGCACCTAGGTTGTGGTATGAGACTCTGTCTTAGTTTCTTCTGAGAAATGGCTACATTAGAGGTACCATTGATAAGACTCTTTTCATAAGTTAGTTCGGAAAAGAGATATTGCTCGTCTAGGTCTATGTTGATGATATCATATTTGGTTTTTCAAATGACCAAATTTATAAAGACTTTTAGAGCACTATGAAGAAGAAATTTGAGAAGAGTTCCATGGGAAAAATGGAATTTTTCCTTGGAATTCAGGTGAAGCAAATGAAGGAAGGGTTCTTTATCAATCAATCTAAGTATGTCAATGACATCTTAGAAAGATTTGAAATGAAAGATTGTAAATCAGCCATACCTATTCCCAGAAACCAAAATCTTTGCCCTGACTCTGAGGGGGAGGATACTGATCAACATCAGTATAGAGCAATTATTGGGTCTCTGATGCATCTCAGAGTAGGCTGGCCTGATATTATATTTGCTACATGCATCTGTGCAAGATATCAGGCTGCTCCAAAGGTGTCTCACCGAGTTGCTGCCAAGAGAATTCTTAGATACCTCAAGGGAGCACCAAAGCTTTGTGTCTGGTTTCCTAGGAACTCCGGCTTCAATCTCTATGGCTATACTAATAGTGACCATGGCGGCTGCAACATCAACAAGAAATCCACATCAGGAGGATGTCAATTTCTTGGTGGAAGGATAATCTCATGGCAATGCAAGAAACAATCTGTTGATACATCATGTACCTAGTTTATGTTCTTAATATAAAAGTCTTTCATTTTGTACACATATGTAATATGAATTCTTAATGAAATATGATATGCTTCTTGATGTTTATTTGTTATTAAATATTTCATATTATTATTTTATTTGGTATAATACATATGTATGAACATCTTATATAGGTTTGAGGTTGTTGTACATAGTTCTAAATCAATAATGATTGAGAAATGTGTTCAACCTAGTCGAGTGATTATTCATACTAATGGACCATACTTATGGACCATATGCATGAATGAATCATGCTTATGAACCAGTCGCACGACTAAACCAGGAGACTGGATCAGTCATATGACTGAGACATGAGATTGATTCAGTCGCACAGCTGAACCTTCAGTCATGCGTATGAATCACCCGCATGAGTCAGTTGCACGACTGAATGATGCTAATGGTTCAATCATACGAATGAAAACTACAAACCTATAAATACCACATAATTCGTGGAAAAAAGAGACTTTGAATATTAACAAACCCTAGCCGTCCAGAGTGTCCTATGTAGTCAATCCAACTTCAAAGTTCATTACTGATCGATGTCTAATTAATTCTTAACGTTTGTTTAATAGTTAGATTGATTAGGTTATCGTTCACACTGATTGGATCGCCAATCAAATAGGATTCCTCACTATTTGACCTAGTCTCACGCATAAATCGTTAGTACTCCATACGAAAACGGTCCTAACAAGTGGTATTAGAGCATTGGCTCATGATTTTGCGTGGGTTCAATTAGTTTTGGTGTTAAAACCTACGTTTTCAATCAAAAGAGTCATCTTTTTGCTCCAAAAAGTGTTTTTGATGTTTGCATGTGTTAATGTTTCGATTGTGCATCAAACGGCAAATTAGGGTTTCTGGAAAATTCGTATTTTGTGTCAAAGTATTCAAAATATTCGATTTTTCAAACACAGCAGCCTTCAGTAACACGATTGATCCATTCGTATGACTAAACCCATTCGTACACTCTCATGCGTATGACTGAACTCAGTCGTGTCTCTCATTCGCACAGTTAAGTAACTCTAGTCGGTTGATTACAATCGCCCTACTCATTAGCACGACTGAATCCAATAGCACGATTGAATTTATTCGTATCCTTCATTTGCACGGGCGACCCATTCACGTAGCTCATTCACACTAGTGAATCTGTCCTATTCTAAGTTTACCAAGTTTAAAGCAATGGAAGACCAGTTTGTTGCATTCACTACTGAAAAGGACTTGCGTATCCAAAACCTTCTACTTCTGGAGAATGAGATTGGAAATCACAACAAACCCTAGCCGTCCAGAGCGTCCTAAGCAGTCAATCCAACTTCAAAGTTCGTTCTTGATCGATTTCTAATCAATTCTTAACGTATCTTTAATCGTTAGATCGATCAAGTTGTCGTTCTCACTGATTGGATCGCCAATCAAATAGGATTACGCACTATTTGATCTGGTCTCATGCATAACCCGTTAGTACTCCGTACGAAAATGGTCCTAACACAATCCTGTGTCTCAACATCTATTGCCGAAGCTGAATACATTGTTGCTGCAAGTTGATGTGCTCAGCTACTCTGAATTCAAAATCAGATGCTAAATTATGGATTTAACTTCATAAGCACTCCTATCCATATTGACAACAAGAGTGCAATCTCCATTACTAAAAATCCGGTAAAGCACTCCAAGACAAATCATATTGATATCATGTATCATTTCTTTAGAGATATTCATGAGAACAACCTAATTAAACTAGTCAAAGTTGATTCAAATGAACAATATGCTGATTTGTTCACCAAAGCCTTTTATGAACAAAGATTTAAGTATCTCACTACGGCTATTCAGATGATAAACATTGACTAATATATCTCATTTGAAAACCTTTTTAAAATGTGTCTTGTCTTTTGTCAAATACAATCTAAGCCCTGTTACAAAAAGTTATTCTTCAAAATTGACTAAGTGTGAGTATTTCCGAAGAGAAAATTACCTTCGGATGAATTCTTCATTATCCTTCGAAGGCAATTTCCTCAGTTCAAGCTTTATCTCCAGAAGAGATTTTAGTCTCGGAAGTATATCTTCACGACTTCCGAAGCTTGCAAACTTCTTCATTCGGAAGACAATATTACTCTCGGAAGTAAATTTATTTACCTTCGGAAGTAAGTTTTGACTTCGGAAGAGAAAATCCTTCGGAAATACTTTTACCTTCGGAAGAAGACTTTACTCTGTAATGGAAACATTTGGGTCCCACACTGTAAAAAGCAAAGATTTTATTAATGATGTCGAAATCTTTTAAATGGTTTTTAATATTACCGCCACTGTTACATCTTACCCCTTCATCTTACCCTCTAACCATCACTTCACCTTATCCATCCTCCTTTTTCACCCATTTAAATAATTCTTACTCACCACTTTAATCGTTTTACCACATTTACTGCCCAAAGCAATTCTCATTCCAACCTTCTCCGATTCAAACCTCATTTCCCTTGTTCTTTCTCACAATGGCACTAAACCCTTAACACAATCAAGTCACACTTCTGGATTCATCTAGGGATGCTGATTTCTCTGAAATCATGAATTTTCTCACCTAATCTACCTACTATACTGCCTTGACTGTAAACCCCATCATTTATCTGAACCAAATGGAGGAGTTTTGGGCCAACGGTCATATAGAAACCCTAAATCAAGTTAGGGTTATAAGGTTGAGCATTTGTAGCAAGGAGTTGGTCATCTCTAAACAAATCATCAGGGAGCATCTAGAGCTTCATGATGAGGGTGCCCCTACTGAATTTCCCAAGTCAAACCTAAATGATACATATACCTTGATAGGTTATGGTGGAGATGTAAGCAGGTCTATTGTCTACAAGTTTAACTTCTCCTACACTGGTAGTTCCTGCTGCATGTTGTTCTCTATTTTTATCAAACAAGTCTAGGGGATGGGATAAAATGCCATATGAACTGGGCTGCCTAGTTCATGGATTGGTGAAGAGCCTCCGCTTCAACTACTCAAGGTTTATGCTAACTAACCTCGTGGGAAACCTTCAAAAGGACACATTCTTTATGTTCTTAGGTTCATCCATACATAATCAAGTGTGAGTTGGACCAAAGTCAGCTTGTTTGTGCAGCTACTTTGATTGTCCCTCACATGAGGTTGACCATCTTCAAAGTATTGAAAAGAGTGTCCACCAATTGCACTGGAAGACACACTCCACTCCTTCCAGGTATGATTGAGCCAATGGCTTCTTGTGACATCCCTGTTAACCCCATAGGTGATAAACCCATACCAGCAACTACCCTTAAATTGCCAAATCTACCTTCTCCACCCATCAAGATCACCTACCAAAGACGTCCAAAACAAACCCTTGTTCAATCTCCCCTGATTGAACAAGTTCTCCCTGTTCTACCAAAAACGGCTAGAGTGGAAATATGAGCTCCC
>BJCM01166450.1:0-12715 GCA_018326385.1 Flaveria bidentis | reverse complement strand
ACTCATGTAAGTTGGTGACTTTATCAGAGTGTCAGCGGAAAGGGGTCCAGCTTTAAGGAAAAGTACATCAGATAAAGCATGTTGTAAAAGTCTTCGGATGAAATCTGTCTTCATAGGTTGAGGCTTCGGAAGACTTTGTCTCTGAAGCTTCGGAAGACTTCATGTTTGGCTTCGGAAGATATTGGTCTTGGCTTCGGAAGATTTCACACTTAGAGTATTTCTTGTTGCTGGTGTGAGAACTTCCGAAGCAGAAGGACTTTGAGTGTTTGGTTGCTTCAGCCTCTTCATAATTCTCTACAAATCCATCATTGTCAAAAAAGAATGAGGGTCCTTTTCCAGCAAGGGGGTGGTGTATCTCTGTACATCAATGTTGCACCACACTTCTACTTGACCCATTGAGTTGTTGTAAACTCTCTTATTTGGTATGTTGTATCGTAAGAAGATTCCTTCTTCGGCCTTCTCGCTAAACTTCCCTGACTGAGTTTTCTTCAGTAGTGTACATGGTGCTCCAAATGGCTCGAGGTACTCCAGGTTTGGTTTACGTTGTTGGAGCAACTCATAACACGTTTTACCATGAAGTTTTACAACTAAGACTCGATTGAGGGTGTAACATGCGTTAGCTACTGCCTCATTCCAAAATTGGATAGGCAATTTTGAGTCTGCTAGCATTGTCCGGGCTATCTCTATCAAGCTTCGATTCTTTCTCTTAGCAACTCTGTTCATTTGAGGAGTGTAGACAGATGTGAACCAGTGCACAATTCCCTTTTCTTTGCAGAATGCCTCCATCTATTAGTTCTTGAACTCAGTACCGTTGTCTGATAAAACTTTTCTTACCTTCAGCTTGTAGAGTGACTCCAATGTAGTTATCAGCTCTTTGAATGATTTAAATGTCTCTGATTTGGATTTCAAAACATCACCCAAGAAAATATTGAGTAATCATCCATAACTACATATCAATACAAATCGCTGGCAATGCTCTTTGTACCAACTGGCCTAAACAGATCCATGTGAAGAAGCTCAAGAGGTAGATCAACTGAGTGAACTTTCTTTTCCTTATGAGACTTCTTTGTCTGTTTGCCTTTCTTACATGCTACACAAAAATCCGGTAATTGGAAGTTCTTGACATTTACACCACACACTAGATTATTCTTGATCAAGTGATTCATCTTCCGTGGATTAATGTGTTCCATTCTCCTATGCCAGGAGATGGAGTCTTTCTCGGTTGCCTTTTAGAGGAAGCATGTACTTGATGATCAGTTGTGGAGGCCTTTGATAAGTCCAAGACATATAAATCATTATATCTTGACGCTAACATTAAGACTTGATCCTACAGTATCACATACTCCTTCTTTAATACATAGCACTTCTTGTTGTCAAAGACGACCTTGAATCCTTTGTCACAAATCTGGGATACAGAAAGTAAATTATTCTGAAGTTGTTGAACATAGTTTACCTTATCAAATTTTACTTTCTGGTTTCTCACTTCCCCTTGTGTAGTGATATAACCTCCTTTATTTCCATCAAATGAAACGTGTCCTCCTTTAATTTGTTTGACATTTAACAAGAGAGACAAGTTTCCAGTCATGTGCCTTGATGCTCCACTATCAACAATCCAGGTATTTGTAGACGCACTATAGCGGACACCCTGCACATTAAAAGGAAATAATTAGTTGAGGTTAGGGACACAAGCCTTAACTGGCTTGGGTGACCCAGAGGCATCACACATCATGAATTCTACCTACTGTCCATTGGAGGGAGATGGTAGACCATTCTTCTTCTTGTGTTCATTATCAGACATTGGACTTGATTTTTCTTTCCATAATCCAGTTTTGTGTAAGGCCTGTTTGTGATAAACAGACAACTGGCTTATGGTTTGAACTTTATGTTCATTAATTCTTCTTGGTGGAATGATAGAACTCCTTTTAGAAGAACTTGGTTTAGGATCATGAAGTTCAATTTTCTTTCTTGGTGTCTGATAATAAGGATAGTTAGAAGCAATGTGTCCATACTTTTCACAATTGTAGCATGATCTACTTTCGACATGTTGGTGGAACTGTTTCTGTGGGGAAGTGTATGACACATGTGTGACTTTAGTATGTTTGGGTTTTGACACTTATTGTTTAGATGTTTTATCTTCTTTAACAAAATTAATTGTTTGAACCTGGTTAACATCTTTACCCTTTTGTTTATTTGGACTAAGACATGGTGCACGTGATTGGTTGTGTTGTTTAGTCTTTTTGGGTTCAGAATTAGATATGCTTGAACCTGACTTTACCATAACCTTTTCAAAATTTTCATCCAAATTAACAATAGGCATTATACCTTTTGACTTTAAAGTGGTCTCCTTTTGTTTAGTGATAGATTCAATAGGTTTACTTGTGGAATCTGGATCACTTATAGAGGAGTGGACACCACATGATCCTTGATTGGGTTGTAATTAATTGGTTTAAATTTAGCATTCAACAAGGTCTCGTGTGGTGGTGGAACCACTTTGTAACCCAAATCCTCCTTGTTGTTGCGTTCTTTCACTAAGTGCTGAACTATGTGAGAAGAACTAGTCCAACTGTGCAGTTTTTGTTTTAAAAAATTTAGTTCAAACTGCTTTTTGTTTGTTAGTTTATTCTAGGGAGTTTAAATAGAACTTTATGTCATTTTTTGGTTAAAGGCAACAACTTTGGTTTCCCTTAGTTGTTTATTTAACAGTTCTATTTTCTCTTTATAACTATGCTCATTTTGTTTTAAAATCCCGTTTGCTTCTGTTCATAGTTGTAAGTCATTTACTAAACTATCATTGTGATCTAATAGCCTAGCAAATTTTGAGTCTATGCTTTCTCTAAATTTATTACATTCAGTACAAGCATGACTATCAAAAAGTTGGTCTTTAGTACATACCTGAGAAGATTCGGTTGAATCAACCATCATAGCAGAGTTTGACTGTTCGGGTGCTGGTGATTCTGAACATGTTGTTCTAAGTCCTTCTTCATTCAGGTGATTGACCACATTCACAGTTTCTTCATTATTAGACATCACTAGTTCCACTGTCATTTCACCTTCGCTTGCTGAGTCGTCATCCAAAACTTCAACACAAGCAATGTTGGATTCTCCTAGAGTTACAAAGCGAAAGGTCCAATCTTGCCCTTTTTCATCTTGTGCAGTCAATGCCTTAGGATCCTTGCTTGAAGATGTAGACCCATTGGTGGGTTTATCTTGACGATTGAAGGTGGAGAATGGATTACCATTACCTATTTTCTTGGGCTTCACACATTTACGCTTGAAATGCCCCTTCTCTCCACAGTTAAAACAGGTAACTTTGGTTTTATCGAAACCAAAGGTAGTGTCTTTGGTGGCTATCAAGTTCTGTCCCGTTTTCTTCACAAACTTCTTTGCCCTTCGGACAACACTAGGCAACGCCCACATGATACCCATTCTTTCGAGTTCAGTTTCTTCTACTTGCTCATATTCTTCATCGGCGAGATGGCAGTTTCCAATCTTCCCCGCAACTAGACCGTCATAGGAGTGAACGACAGCTGCTAGGAGATCCATATGTTCCTTGGCTACCTCTACAGTCACATTACCGAGATTCTCGGTCTTCAATTTCATAGCATTGGCTTCAGGTGCTATGTATTGGGTGCAAGATGACCCTGACGTGTCCGATCCTGAAGTAATGGCTTAGGACAGAGCGGTTGAACTAGACGCGAATGTTGTTTGAAGTGGTGCTCTAGAATGTTTTGGTTGAGGAGTTGAGTTGTAAAGTGATGGGTTTTGATCATATGACCCTTTTTGAGACCTGTACTTCATCCTCAACTCTTCCTCTCTTAGTTTCAGAATGAAATCGTTAATATCCAACTTTTCCAGCATATCATTCTATATGAGGTTTGGCACAAACGAAACCCGCTTTTCTGGCAATCCATCTACGAAATTCGACACCTTGTCTTCCATGGAAGTGGTAACCCCATGAGTGTGCAACTCACTCATCAAGTGGTAGAAACGGTCGATGATGTCATCCAGGCTCTCTTTTCCTATCGAAGAGAAGTTGTCAAACTCCTTCTTCAAAGCCTTTTCCTTCAATGCCTTCAACGTTGCATTCCCATCATACCGTTTTTCCAAAACATCCCATAACTTCTTGGCTTGTTTATTCTTAGAAAACTGATGGAATATATCCTTAGGAATTTACTGAGTTAACAAAGCATACACCTTCTTCTATGCAATGTACTTTACCTTCTGGCTATCAGTCATGCCACCCAAGGTAAGTTTTACTCTATCAGCACCAACCGGAATGCTATACCCAGTCTCGATTGATTCCGACAGATTAGGATCAACTCCATATAAGTATATCTCGAACCTTTGCTTCCATTATGGGTAATCATCTAACGTTATGAGCTTAGGGGGCTTATTGTGATTCCCAACTTCATTTTCCAGAAGCAATAGGTTCTAGATCCGTGAATCCCAACCGACGGTAAAAGCTGAGTACTGATCTTCCATTTTATTAACTTTGAAATTTAAACTTAAACTATTTCACTCGTGCGAATGGAGAGGTCTGAATGAGTCAATCGTGCGATTGAACAAATGCGGTTGAGCCAATCATGCGATCGGAGAAATGCAGATGAACAGTCGTGTGATTGGGCAGATGCGAATGAACAATGCGAATGAGATTGTTCAATCGTACGAATGGATGTGCGACTAAGTTCAATCGTGTGTTTTGGAGGTGCCAATGAGTTTAGTCGTATGATTGAGTTAATCGTGCGACTGAAGACCGATGGTTTTGAAAATTCGAGTGTTTTAGTACTTTGACACAAAAATACGAATTTTTACGAACCCTAATCTGTCGTAAGCCGGAAAACGTGAACTTTTAGATCTGGAGACGTTGAAAACACTGTTTCAACCAAAAAGATGGTGTTTTTAAATGAAAAAACATGAATTTTTCACACCAAATGATCGAATCACACGAAAAATCAAGAGCCAAAGCTCTGATACCACTTGTTAGGATCGTATACCAACTCAAATATTGAGGAATCCTATTTGATTGGCGATCCAATCAGGGAGAACACAGTTCAGATCAATCTAATGATTAATGAAACGTTAAGAATGATTAGAGAACGATCAACTGTGATCTATGAACTTGGAATAGGTTTTCTTGAGTCTCTGTACGGCTAGGGTACGATTATGTGCATAGGTATTCGAATTGTTACGTTTTCCACGAATTAAGTGGTATTTATTGGTTAGGGTCTTCCAATCGTACGACTGAACCATTATCATGGTTCAGTCGTGCGACTGAATCATGCGGTTGATTTTTCCGCATGACTAAAGGTTCAGTCGTGCGATTGAGTCAATCGTATGTCACAATCGTGCGACTGGTCCATTAGCATGAAGTATTCATGCGTATTGTCCATTAGCATGCTCCATTCACATGAGAACTTCACATGATTAAGTTTAAACACATTTCTCAACCATTATTGACTAAGAACTATGTAAAAAACCACAAACCTATATTGTTAGTTCAATATGCATTATTACACAATAAACAATGAAATATTAAACGTTATAAACATCAACCACACTTTGTATTTCATTCATACCCATTATATTACATATATGTAAGACATGATAGACATATTACATTAAGCTCCTATACTAGGTACACATGTATCAACATTTGTGAACTTAACAATTTAGGGGTGGTAAAGATTGAAAAATAGAAAATCAAAATCAATGTTTGGATGAAAAGGATGATGCTAAAGTTTATAAGTATGTGTGTGTTTGATATGATACAAAACTGAACCTGCCAAGATTTTAAATTGTTTTTGATTTGGCATATAGATAAGATTCTTGCAATAAGTGAGTTGAGATTGTTTGAAATTTTTTATTTTTTAAGTCTAAAATGACGGGGAATTAATTGAAAAATAAAAGGTAAATGATTGTGTTAGAAATTTAATTTTTTAAATAATAAAGTCAAATAGTCAAAGTTTTTATGAAGTAAAGTCAAAAAGTCAAACTTTGACCAAAGATTGAAAATTTCATGAAGAACAGTGACAAATTTCATAATTAGGGTTTGGATGATTTGGGTAAAAAATTCCAATTGTTAGACATATGGAAAGGTCCTGCTGCGCCTAAAAAGTGAACATAAGTCTATTTTAGGAGTATGATGAATTTTCAGTTTTATTTTTAAGTGTTGGGCATTTTGGTTTCAACTTATACGCCTAAACAGTGATCATAAGTCTGTAAATTTTGATTAAGTGTTGGGCGTTTTACACAAGTTCATGCGCTTGAATAGTACCAGACGTTCCATGTTGAAAATAAACCAAGTGCGGACTCCTTGAAAGCCCATGCGCCTAAACAGTTCTCATATGAACTGAGGGTTCTTGAATTTGTCCAAGTGTTAGGCGTTTCAGGCTAGGTCATGTGCCTGAACAATGCTCATTCACCTGAACAGTGCCAATGCACCTATGTCCATTGATAAAATTTGACCAAGTTTCGTTCATGCGTCCCGATGATCATCATATTTTCTTGTTTAGACTGATTTACTAAGATTGTTGATATATTAAGGTATAATCAGTGATTCTAAACAACTTGTTATGTATATATCATCAAATCATTGTCCGTAAACATTACATCTGATTGGGCATTTGAACCCTATTCGGGCGTTCGAACCCTAAGAATGATAACAAATGTGAAATTGGACGATAAAATGTGATTAAATGTACAAAATTGAATGTGAAATTGTTGTTAGTACATAATTACAACCACAGTAATATCATCACAACTTAATTTCATCACAAAAGTTTCTTGATGATTCATGTGTTCATTAGTGAAATATTATAATAAAAAATTAATTTCACAAATGAATCGACGATGATAATTTAAAATAAATATTCATTTGTTAATCATCAAAACTCTCTTAATGTTCGTAAATCAAACAAGAAACAAGTTACTTAATTGATTATACCTTTCTAAAATTTGATTGAGCTCAAAATAGTAAGTGTTCAACACTTAGAAAATTTTTAATAAAAATTGATCAAATTTTTTAAAAAAGTTAAAATCTATTAAGTAAAATTTAAAAATCAATGAAGGATTTATAGGTTGTAACATGTTTTAAAATCTCACAATAATAGTTGATTTTTATTCAAAACATTTGAGAAATTAAGTGTGTAAAACACTTAGAAACTTTTCAAGAGTTATTGAGTATAAAATTGACAAAATATTTTGAGAGTTACATTAATGTAATCCCTTCATACTTATCCTTGTTTCTTTGTGAATTACAGATGGTTGAGCTAAAGTTTGAGCCCTAGCATAATTTCGCTGTATTTCTCGATGAGGATGTTAGAGAAGCTACTGGATATCAAGAGATGATTAGATTTATTCTGAGGAAAAGATATGTCTATGCTATGTGTGCTCACCTAGCTATATATGCTACATTGATAAAGAGATTTTGGAGAACAACTGAGGTTGAGAGAGATGATCATGGATGTAAAGTCTTGAGAGAATTTGTTACTAATGACAAAATGATAGAGATATCGAAGCAGTCTATCAGAGTTGCTCTTAGATTGGGTGATAATGATCCATAAGACTTATCTGAATTTATTTTTGATGAGTGTAGAGAAGTATTCATGATGATGGGTCACCCAAATTACTTCCTAAAGAAATAATTCTTCAAAGCTAGGGTGTACAACCATTGGAAGCTACTTTGTTATAGATTCTAACATTGTATGTACAAAAGAAGTGCTAGAAGGAATTCTTTTCCAATGGACATTGCATCTCCTGTTGTAGCATTGGCCATAAAAAAAAGGTTTAACATGGCAAAATGGATCATGAAAGGGTTCATTTGTAACTTGGAGATAGGGAAGAGAAACAAGTATCTGATGTATCATAGATTTCTCCAGTTGATTATTAATGAAGAGCATCCAATTTTATATGTACATGGAGTAGAAGGTGATAGACTCGAGCTAGAGCACATGTCTGAGATTGTGTATAAAAGATTAGTAGTTATTACTAGAGCTCCAAATGTCCCTTTATTTGATTATATGAGAGATGTTTCTATGGATGAGGTTGATATTTATCAACAACATTTTCATTTGATTGAGGATGAACCTGTGGATCCAAATGATTTGATTGATGATATAGTTGAGGAAATGATTGTAGTAGAATAAGAAGATGATGATAAGGATAAAGAAGAACAAGATGATGATGATAGTTATAATGATGACAATGATGGTGGTAATGACCAAGATGATGTGATGATGGTGGAGATAATCAAGGTGGTGATATTAGGGAATTATAAAAGAAACAAATCAAGATATGGATAGTGAAGAAACCTTATCTAATCAAAGAAATAAGACTGCTGTAAATGATGAAGGTGAAGTTGAAGCAGAGATAAATGATGAGGAAAGAGATGAGGAAATGATGTGGCTAAAGAGAATGTTGAAGCTAATTTGGATAAGAATCAAACTTTTGATGTGAATATATTGATGTTATTCTATCTGAGCCTATCATTCAGAATGTGATTTCTGATGAACCATCTCAAACTGAAGAGGATCAAACTGTTATAGATGAGATATTGATGAAACAAACCAATGATGTTTTTGTTCAAACTGAGATTTTAAGTGATGAATAGGAAATTGATGAATTGAAAGCTAAAGTTGTTGATCAAGATGAGATATTTAAGAGAATACAAGAGGAAAATGCTTTGTTAAAAGCTGTGAGTGAAAAGAAAGATGTGTTGATAGGTGATCTTGAAGAATATGTTGAAAGCTTGAATGAAGAATTAGAAAGATTGAAAGATATTTCACAAGAGAAAGAAAATGAGCCTAAAGTTATTGTATCTGAAAAATGTATATAAGAAGAATCACAAGTTGTAGTGATTGAGAAACTTCTGAAGCTGAAAGGGGAAAAGAAAGATTTATGAAGTAGAGACAAAACAATCATTTGTTCAAGCTAAACCTCAAAATATTGATGAAGAAGAAGTCCAAAAAATAGATTGAAACACTTGATGATATAGAATCAGACTTTCTAGATGAATTGTATGATGAAGTATTGGAGGAGGAAGATGTGTGTGAGTTAGTTAATTTTCCATTGATGAACATTAATGATGATATTCCTATTCTAGTGGATTTTGAGGACAAATACAATTATCTTGTCAAGAAGAAGTACAATAGGGTGTTTCTAGACAGGTTAACTGTGACTCAAATAAATGAAAAGTATGAAAAATGCATGTTTGTAGAGTCGTCAACACCTGTCGATGATATTCCTGAAAAATGAGGTTAGTTTGGAACATGGTGAGTGGGCACTTATGAGTGAGAGCTTAAATGTTGATGATATTCCTGTGAATGAACTTCACCAGATCTAGAGGATTTGAGTATTCATGCTCTAATGACGTGGTTGAAATCTAGGAACTACCCATGTTTTAAGGGAAGAGGCTTAATAGACTTCAAGGTAAATCTTTAAGATGTTTGGTAAGAAGTTTCCAAGAGACAGAGAAGATGTATAACAAGATGATTATCCAAGACATGGATAACCCACAATATCTGGAGATTACCAAGACGACTAAGGTGCTGAAACCTCAAGAGATAAAGTCTATGGAATTAAAAAGAAGAAGTCATGAGAATAGGAATGAGCTGATAAAGATGTTCTCTAATTCAGAAAAACAACCTTATAAAGTTATGAATCCAAGGATCACAATTAGGAATTATCAATGTTAGATTGGTTTTAATTAATCATTATTTAATTGATCAAATAATAAATATTGAAGACAATTAATATATGCAACAAACACTCGAATGATTTCAATAATATGAAAAAGAAATTGTTTTGAATCAATATTTATTCATTAAAACTGATTAATGATTACGAAGGATCAAACAAAAATTGCTAACAATAAACTTCACTATGATTGTGTTGATGATTTTGGTGTGATGATGTGACGGTTGCTTGGGTTTTGTGTTTTGTTGATCATGTGGATCGATGTGATGGTAGGTATTTTGCCGTCATCTATTGTGAAACCTAGGACTCGTATTTATAGGCACATGTGCTTTTGTTAAGGAAATAATGAATTTATTGGAATTTGTGTTCGACTTGTTGACTTGAATTACTTGTATCATTTAAGTACAAGTGTTTAGTCTTCCGCAACAACTTTGTCTTATTTGGGAGTTGCTATTCTGTAGAAGTCTTCACGTGATGCTATCCATGTGTTTATTGTTCATCCGTTTCTTTGGTCTTGTAGTACTCCCATCTGCATCGATGTTTTTCCATAAAAGATCTTTGAATGTTATTCTTGTAAGAAAGATATCTACGGAAGAACAAAAATGTTCATCTATAGATGTTTCTTACACTTTATCAATTTCAGAAATTGACCAAGTACAATATTAGAACCTACAATCACACACATAAATAAACACACATATGGGTTAACCTATATACATAATGCATTCACTATAATAATGAATTACAAGAATTTATTACAAAATATTGATTAAAGTGCTAAGCCAATACAAAAAGATCTAGACCTATCATTCCTAAATCTAACAATACTCCCTCTTAGGCTTAGAAACTTTCAGATTAGCTCTTCCTAATTAAAAGCACTTTGACTCTTGATATCATCTTGTTATAGAAGTATGACACTGTAGCCTTTTGATCATCGTACTTGTACTTGATCTCAATTCTGTAGATCTTCTGTAGTGTCTCAAAACTCAATCCCAAAATATCTTCTTTAGTAGTAAGAGTGTCCAAAACATTATTGTTGTGTACTATCTCCAACTCATCTTGCTTAGAGATTCTTAGCTCACTGACTTCTTTGATATCTGTTCCAATCAGCTAACCTACTTCATACTTCCTTCTCTTACATGCATTGGCATGGAGTTTATCATTGACTTGAATGATATGCACATAATAGGTCAATTTGAGCTTGATCATCTTTGAGTTTTGGGAAGAACTTATCATGTAAATATGAAGTCTAGCTTGGATGAAGAAGTTTAATTTCAGTTGGATCAAACAGTCTTATACTCCTTGCTTTCTTCTTTTCTTCACTTCTTAGCAGCACTAGTTCTTTAGTCTTCTTAATATATCCCCACTCAGTTATGAGAATAGTGTATTGATTTCCTTCAAAAGCTTTCATGGTTGCTGTTTTTCTATTAGAGTATCCAACTCTCCTCAGGAATTCATCATTAATAAGTGTAGAGGAGTTGGATTTGATCTTCTCTATCGTTGGTATCTTTTCTTGTGTTCCTCATCTTCCCTTCTTGCTTCCTTGAGTACATTATCCTTGAATTTTGTTTTCAACATTCCCACCAATATAGAGAAATCTCTTCTTCTTGGGCTTATTAGGTAGTTTGAGATGATTAAACTTTGGAGTTCTTTAATATCAACATCAGACAACAACAAAATTGATTCAAGTAAGTGGAAGTATTCAACTCTTCCAGATATCCTCTTGATAAGTGTACACTCCCACTCCGGATCATATTTCTAGGCCATAATCCTATTATCTTCAGCAGTAGTGGGAGTTGTGACATGATCAAACAACTAGATTACAGAAGATTTTTCTTTAGTGATCTCTCTCACAATTGAGTCAAAGGCCATACGTTTCCATGAATAACTTCCCTAGGTTGTGTAATATGCTTTTCTTTTTCTTTGGGTTCGTCTTTGCTCTCTATAGTTACAGCCTTGACAGAGAGTTTGCATTGATGTTTATGAGCATGATTTAGAGCTTCAGTCCTGAATCTCACTCCAATTTCTAGTTCAACCTTCATGACATGCTCCATCATCCTTCTTAACTCACCAACTAATCATCCTTTCAGCTTATGCATCTTGTAGTTGTGACTTTGTAACAAGCATGCCAAGTTTACTTGGTAAGTTTAGCTATATCACCATGTCCAAAATCTTTCTTTATATTTTGAACAGCTTGAAAATAAGTGAAAGTTTCATAATTATAGTTGGGAATCATGAATCTTGCAAGCTTGAATTCTCTAAGTACATTCTTCATCTCATTCATACTCATTATTTCAACCATGTCATATGGAAAACCATGGTTAATCAGAGTCATAAACATGGTAGATTCTGGCCTTCCTTCCAAGATGTTTTTTGTAGTCATCAGTTTATGATCTTTTTCTTGTTCTTGGTCTTTAGACGTCTTAACCTTGGTCAGCTCCTTCCATTCTTCATCATTATCCTCAAGAGAAACAACCTTCACAGTAGATAAATCTAATTAAGGAGTGTGTTCAGGAGATGTAGGCTTTGACCTTTTCGGTGAATATTCAATCTTAATTAGTTCTTTCTTAAACGATCCCAAATACTTCCTCTTTCTTGAATATTGTGTGCTTGGATTTTGAGTTTCAGCAGATTCTTCAGTTGGTTTTGTTATAGGAGTGCTTGATTCAAGAGCGCAAAGTCTGATCTTCAGCTCCTTAACCTCTTGATCCTTTCTTTTTAGAATCTCTGAATTATTGATTAAGTCATTGTTTGGCTTTCTCCAACTCTAATTCCAGCCTACCTTTTCCATCAGTTTGTTGCTTCAATGATTCCTTGAGTTCTTTTACAAGTTGATGTAATGCATCAATTACTTCATTTTTGCTTTGTATTGTTGGGTTTTGTAACATGTAAAACAAAGCTAGTTTAACCATTTAAACTGTAAAAACACAGCGGAAAATGGGTTTTAACATGTTGTTTATAATCTGAAAATTTCACCATTTGAAAGCTCAAACAAAACCCAAGTATAAGGATCATATATATA
>BJCM01166449.1:0-14823 GCA_018326385.1 Flaveria bidentis | reverse complement strand
CACTCCGCTGCAGACCTCTGATACTACATGGCTTCTTCCTAAAGAGCCATGTAGTTGACCATACTTTATCCCACTGTTCACCTTTTATGATAGTACAAGTTACCAACTTTAGTTGGTGACAAAAGGTAAGTCAGGGACATGTCCTGACTACCATATCTCAGATAAGACTTCATCTGAGATATCTTAAACTACAGTCTTGTAGTATAGACTTTAGTTATAGGATCCTAGCTGGTATCAAAGTATATCCGGCTGTAGGTAGTATTATATATAGGTTCTCATTGTAACTCATTCCATACTTCTTGTAAGAGTCTTGTAATATTTGAAGCAATATATAAAAGTACCTTGAAAATTACTTTCTGTGTTCCTTATTACTTGCTATATTATGATCAACTCTTACTGACTCTATCTTTATCTGAGTGTTGTTCAAAGTGAGTTTGAGAGAAAAACTAAGTGTTAAGTGACCTTAACCGATCCTACATCATAAGTCTGTAATTTTTGGTTAAGTATTGGGCGATTTTACAAAATCTTATGCGCCTAAACAGTACGAGACATCTCATAAAATAATTCAAAGTGTTAGGCGTTTCTAAATAGGTCATGCGCCTGAACAGTGTTCATGCGCCTAAATAGTGCTCATGCGCCTAAATAGTACTCATGCGCCTGTACAGTGCACATGCTCCTATAAGTCTTTCAAACAAATTTGACCAAAGTGTAACTCATGCATCTGAGGATCATACGCCTGAACAGGGGTAAAACGCCTAAACAGCGCCAATGCGCCGAGACCTCGTGCCTCCAAACAATGGTCATACGCCTAAACATTTGTAATGCGTCTAAGGGTTTTTACACTTGTATAAATTCAACACTTATCACAGTAGTTCATTTCATTAAATCTTCTCATATTATACACTCTGTTCATACTCTCTGTGTTCAAACTCAATCAAATTTCATTTAATCACCAAGTCATTGCAAGAGTATATGATCGCATAAGGTAATATCAGAGAATGTGATTCACATCATGAGTGTACATCATCAAATCAGTGGATTATAACATCACATTCAATCGAGCGTTTGAACCCTATTTGGGCATTCGAACCCTAATAAACTTGAATAAATTTGAAATGATTGATTACTGATGTTTGTTTGCAACAAATTAAACATCAAATGGTTAATGATTATGCATTGCGAACATGTTATAATCATCAAAACATGATTTTCATCATAAAAGTTCCGATGATCCGAAGAATTTCAGAGACAAAATAATAATAAAATAAAATAAGAAAAACTGAATCGACAAATTTTTTTAATAAAAACATAACTGATAAAGTCATAAAAATTCAAATATAAATCTAAATCAACTAGAAACAAAATTCTTAATTGATTACATATCTTAAAATTTAATTAAATCATTGGATAACAAGTTCAAATCACTGAATTTAATTAAAATTAATCAAATTTTAAAATATAAAATTGTATTAAGAAAAATAAAAAAAATTAGTAAAGTTTGAAAACCTTTATTTGATAAAATTGTAACTAATTTGAAAACCTTCATAGTAATTCATGTTTCTTGTTATTGATAGATGAATCAGTTAAAGTTTAAGCCAAAGCACAATATTGTTGTATTTCTTAATGAAGATGTGAGAGAAGCTGTTGGTTATGAAGAAATGATTAGATTTCTCCTAAGGACCAAGTATGTTTATGCAATGTGTGCCAGACCAGTCATATATGGAAGACTGATCAAGAGGTTTTGGAGAACTGTAGAAGTAGAGCTTGATGATAATAGAAGAAAAGTTCTAAGAGGATTCATCTCAAATAATAGAATGATAGAAGTTTCTAAAGATTCTATCAGAACTGCTTTGAGGTTGGGAGAAAATGAAGACCAAGATCTATCTGAATACACTTTCAATGAGTGTAGAGAGATTTTCATGCAAATGGGTCATCCTGACAATTTTCCAAAGAAATAGTTTTTTAGAGCAAGAGTCTACAATCACTGGAAGCTAATATGCTACATATTTCAACACTGTATGTCTAAAAGAAATGCAGGATGGAATTCATTCCCAGTTGATATAGCATCTCCTATTGTTGCTCTAGTCACAAACAAAAGATTCAATATGGCAAAGTGGATAATGAATGGTTTTATTTTCAATTTGGAGAAAGGGAAAAGAAACAAGTATTTGATGTATCCAAGATTTCTTCAATTGATTATTAATGAAGAATATCCAGACATTTATACATATGGAGTTCAAGGTGATAAATTTGAATTAGAGCATATGTTTGAGATGGTATACAAGAAGTTAACTATGATTACTGGAGCAGAGAATGTACCTTTATTTGAATACATAAGGAATGTAGCTGATGATAATGTTGATATTAATCAGCAACATTTTCATTTATCTGAAGATGAGCC
This sequence comes from Flaveria bidentis, assembly GCA_018326385.1. Classification (NCBI taxonomy): domain Eukaryota; kingdom Viridiplantae; phylum Streptophyta; class Magnoliopsida; order Asterales; family Asteraceae; genus Flaveria; species Flaveria bidentis. Next base: position 12,422 of record BJCM01166449.1, on the reverse strand, counting down.
TAATCCTAATGATTTGATTGAAGATGTGATGGATGAGATAGGTGAAGAATCTGAAGAAGAGAATGATGATGAAGAGAATGATATTGATAAAGGTAATAATGATAATAATGATGAAAACAATGATGATGATGATCAAGGAGATGGAATGACAGGTGCTAATGATAAAACTATTCAAGAAATGGATAGTGAACAAACAATCTCTGATCATAGAGATGATTATGAAGAAGAAAGAAATGCCGATGAAGATGTTAATAATGAATTGAATGATCAACAAGATAATGATCAAATTGCAACTGAAGATGTTGAAAATGTTGACTTCAATTAAGCATTTGACTTTGATACTTTATGGGCTGAGCCAATAACAGAGAATATTATTTTTGCTGATCAATCTAAGAGTCCTGAAGTTGAAATTATTGAAAAAGAACAAGAGACAAAACAATTATTAGATGCTACAAACTTATTTGAATGATAATGCTGATGAAATTGAAGAGTTAAAGTTAAAGATTGTTTCTCAAAATGAAGAAATTGAAAGATTGAAGAAGGAAAATGAAATGCTGAAAGCAAATGATGAATTGAAGAATGTCATGATGGCTAATCTTGAAGAAAAAGTAAGGACTATGTTTGAAGAAATTGAAAAACTAAAAGTATCTCTACAAGAACCTTCAAAAGAAAGTGAAGTGGTGGTTGTTGAGAAAGAGTCTACTCAAGAGCATGAAGAAATACCAACTATAAAGTATTATAAAGCTGACAAAGGTAAAAGAAAGATGAATGAAGATGAAACATCTACTGGTCCAGCCAAAGTTCATAAATCAGTTGAGATAGATGTGAATGAAGAAGAAGAAGAAGAAGAAATGCAAAAGATTATTGAAGCTCTTGATGGTATAGATACAGATCTACCAGATGAATGGTTTGATGAAGTTTTTGAGGATGAAGATGTGTTTAATATTGTTGAATCACCAGTTGAGAATGTCCAAGATGATATCCCAATAGACTTTGAAGACAGATACAATTATCTGGTCAAGAAAAAGTATAATAGAGTGTTTCTAGACGGGCTGACAGTGACTCAAATAAATGAAGAATATGAAAAATATGTGATAGTAGAGTCTTCAGTGCCGGCAGATTCAAATGAGATTAAGTCTAGAACATGGTGAGCGGGCTCAACTGAATGAAAGCATAAACATTGATGATATTCCTGTGACAGAATTGCACCACCCAAACCCATAAGATATGAGCAGACCAGCTCTAAGAATGTGGTTGTAGTCAAGGAACTATCCAAGGAAAAGACTAAATAAGCTTCAAGGAGAATCTCTGAGAAGGTTGGTGAGAAATTTTCAAGAAACTGAGAAGATGTACAATAAGATGATCATATTGGATATGGATAATCCTTAGTATCTCGAGATTACCAAAAGAACGGAAATGCTCAAAAATCAAGAATTCAAGTCAATGGAGTTGGTGAGAAAAACACATGAACATAGAAAAGATCTTATGGATATGTTTACAAATGTAGAAAAGCAAGGTTACAAAGTCTCTATAGATCAGAAACAGTTATGGAATAAAGCTAGATCAGCTGGAGATCTTGTAAGAAATGTGCTTCAAACAGGATAATCAATCTCTGAATTATTAAACGCAATGATTGTGCCTGATAAATCTAAAGAAGTGAAAATAATTGCTTGGAAGTATGATGAGATTTTTTATGCTTTTCTTATCAAGAGAGTTAATGCTATCTACGATGTATATCATTTCTATTCAAGCATTATTGCTTTACCTGTTCAAGACTTGAAAGAATTGCACAAACGTCCACTGATAAATAGTTCAAAGGCTGAAAGAGGAGAAGTGTTTGTAAAGTTGCTTGATCGAGGTATGTCAAGGATGCCAACATTTCTTAAAACACGTTGTGATCAAGAAGATAAAAGTTACTTTGCAAAAATGAAGAAGAAGTCAAAAAAAGGTGAGTCAATCAAGGAAATGGATGATTGTTATTTAGAGACTTTTAGTGACAAGTTCTTTGATAAAGTAACAAATCCTGGACTTAAAGTTATAGATGGTACACAATCATCAAAACCAATTTTGAGATGGTTTTATGATTCATCTACTTTTCATTTGAAGTTAGTAAGAAACTTGGATGATTGGGATAACAATATGATCAGTCTGTTTGGTGTGTTTGAACTTAAACTTCTACATCCTAGTTACATCTCATTCTTATCCAATCAAACTTTTGAAGTTGTATCATGTAAGGCCCCGTTCCCGGGACACTTACAGCTGGCCAATTATTGCACATAAAACATATAATTACATTTAACTTTCATAAAACATCGCAGCATGACATTAAAATAACTTTTTATTTCATTATAAATGCTTTTGCAAGTTAATACAATCATTCATCACAAAACATCGTTGCTGAGTGAGTTGTAGTTTTATAAAAATATTACATTACCTTTCATTCGTTAAAGCATTTTTATTACTATCGCACGTGATCATACATCATACATACACATAGATAATATCATTATTATTTTCATCATTCATTCATTAGCTTTCATTATTTACTTTCATTTGTACGTTCATCTTTACTTCTTTACATCCCATCCAAAACCATGAATTTTACCCCACCGTCACACATAAAGCGGGTACTAGGCCGAGGTCTATCATAGACCCCCCATCATGGCGCTCAACAGCCTGACCACAGCACCTAGGGTAAATTCAGGTGTACTATTGTCATGTGCTATACCCCACCATCACGCATAAAGCGGGTACTGGGCCGAGGTCTATCATAGACCCCTCGTCATGGCACTAAGCAGCCTGACCGCAGTACCCAGGGATAAGCGACAAAGGTTCCATCCAAATGGTTGGTCATAAAGACGGACCCCGGTGTGCATCCTTCTGGGGTAGCTATCCCACACACCGTTGAACTGACACTCTTCATTGAGTGTGTTTCTCTATACAGTGCTTACAAGACTTTTTTACCATCATTTATTAATTAATGCATGCATTCTATCATTATGTTCCTCTTTTCTTTATCTTCCACTTTATGTTACATAATATTTTTCATTTCATTCACTAACATTCAATGTAAAGCCACGGGAAGACAATCATACATAATAAGGAACATGAATATAAATTACAACATCACCATACAAGGCACATCATACATAACATACATCAAACATACCATTATGCATAAGCATCAAACATACATCATCATCATGCCCATCACATCATCTATGACTTCAAAAGTCAACTTACATGAACCCCCGGGAACCTCCCAAGTCAAAACCTTCATATGCATTTTCCCTAAAATTCAGAAAATAAACTAAGTCTTCATCCGCATTCCCTATTGTTCATCCGCGTTTCTTATTGTTCATCCGTATTTCTTATTATTCATTCGTATTTCTTATTGTTCATCCGTATTTCTTATTGTTCATCCGTATTTCTTATTGTTCATCCGCATTTCCTTTACTAATCCGCATTTCCTTTGCTCATCCGTATTTCTTTTGCTCATTCGTATTTCCTTTGCTCATCCGCATTTCCTTTGCTCATCCGTATTTCCTTTGCTCATCCGCATTTCCTTTGCTCATCCGCACTTCCTCCAGTCGCACAACTTTCATCCGCATTGGGTAATGCGGATGAACAAAAGTCGTCATCCACATTAGGAACACTTAAGCAGTTATTTATGGTTGGGCGTATGAGCTACTGTTTAGGCGCATGAGCAGCCTAGGACACACTTAACACCATAATTCGGTCCCCAAACACCATCTATCATGTTATAAGCTTAAATCTTACATTCTAAGCCATAGAAACACAATCATAAAAACATCAAACACATACATAGCCCAAAATCAAACCTCACCCACAACATACACACATACATACATACGGGTATAAAACCCAACTTTATAAAAATATTCATACATGCATTTATAGCCCCAAAATCAGTTAAAACAAGTAAAAGAGGGGTTCTAGAACTCACCTTAGCAGCCTCTTTGGGTAAGACTTCCTTCAAAGCCCGATTGCTACAAGTTCTCACCTAGAAACCCACTTGAAACACACACTCGAACACACACAACATACATAAGCATACAACCGAGGATGAAACCAGTTAAGAACATCTTGAACACACGAATTCTTACCTTGAATTCGATCTTTTCAGCTCTTGTTCTTCAAAATCCGAGATTTTTCAGCTCTCCTTTCTCTCTCTAAAGAAAAATCTGAATGTTGAGTGTGATGAGAGAGTAATGGGCGGCCATGCCACCTTTATAACCAACTTTTAAACCTTTTTGTCCTTTTGACACTTTTTATCCCTTAACTTGGGTAATATATCTTTTCTTTCTTTTTCTTCACTTTATCATCAGCTGAAGCAAAAAATGACAGAAAATATTTCTTTACAATTATAAAAGTGATGAATGTTGTAATGGAGAGGATCTCGTTGAGGAAAAAATGGCCTATGCCAACATTGTTAAGAAAGACATAAAAGATATTGAATTTATGAGAATATCTCGCAAAGGAGTGCTGGAGATTTATACAAAAGAGAATCCAAAACCAATAGAGATGTATGCTAATGTTGATATTGCAGGATTATCAAAAGAAACTCTGTTGGTGATGGAAGCTGTGGAGATCAAGACAAATGATTCCAAGCTAGAGCAAGGTATTCTAGCTGAAAAGTCCAAATCTTCAATAAAGAAAGCTCTTAAAGAATTAGAGATATACAAAGAAAAACCAATGTTCAAGATTAAAGAAGAACCTGAAGATTTTTTTTGACTGAAGACAAATGCGAATCTTAGGGGGAGTATTGTTAGAAACCTAGAAAGATTAGAATTTTAGTCATTAGAAAAGTTTTGTCATAGTTTAGGGACTTATTATGTAAATATATGTTCCTTTTGTTTTCTTGTTTATTAGTATAAATAGAATTGCTATGTGTGTGCATGTAACGAACTTTACATATTTTCTCTCAATTTTTCACTTTGTAATCCATCTAATATTAATGAAAACTCTATGAATTTTTTTTTATATTTTGTTTGTTTGATTACATTATTCATATTATTGTCAATTGCTTGATATCAATCACAGATCGATCTATTTGGACCTATCAGTTACCATGATACAAGGTTTACAAAACATATACACTTTGTTTAAAATGTATGCATGCAAACCATGTACCTGGAAAATAGTTTAAAAATGAAACTTCTGCATGAAGCTCGTGAAGATGTTTTATAATTATCAACAACATGATCAATATTGACAACCACTAAGACAACTTGTTTTATAGTTGTACCGTTTGACGACAAACCCATGCAAGATGTTTTGTATACATTGAAGTCATCTAGTTTATATATGTTGAAATGATAATCAACCGCATTATGATATAACACAAAATTATGCATCAACATATGTGTCCTTGATCAATATACGTATTATATGTCGTGATCGGTTAAACCATTTCTTAATAAATTTACTAGTTTGTGTCTCCGCGCTACGCGGTGGGAATTTGATCGTTTTTTTTTCGAGCTACGTGACGTGAGTTTGATCGTTATCTTCTCGGCTCATCAAAAACCATAAAACAAATACCAAAAGCGGTTAAGATATGTAAATGCCAACAATGATGTTTAATATCCATATTTGGTTCGGTTCGTCTCGAGAATAATGCTTTAAATATAATGTAACTAAAGTGCTAACAATAATTGTATATAATTATGTAAAATCAAATATTATTTTATATTTAATAGAAAAATAAGGGGCCCAAAATGGAATTTCACCAACAATCAGATGCCAAAAACCAAAGAAAGAAAACCTATGTGATAAAAACAAAATTAAAAGGAAAGTGTAAGTACTACTTGTAAATTTTAAACTTTGGTGGCAAACTCTAAAAACTTAAATACTTTATTGTAGCGCACTATAATAATATAGTAACATGTTGGTATCTATCACTCCAATTGATTTTAAGAAATCAACATTTTATAAACATGCTTAAAAATACTTTGTAAACATTTGTGCACATAGACATAACATGCAAATGAAGTTTTAGAAACATGTTCACCTTAATAGTCAGGCTATAATCACAACTTCTAGCCTCTATAATCTTGATACAACCTTCATAGCCAGACCTCAAGCTTCACATGGTATTACACTAGCTTAAACGAGGTATTATAAGGGTATTACACTAACAAGTGGCAAAATGAACAAAATTTCTATGCAAAAAATTGCCTACCATATGTAGGATTTTATAACCTGGTTAGTTCCACCACCACCTACCACTAAGCAAGGTGGTCGCAGTCTGCGACCAAGACACAACGGCTGAGAATATTCCCGGGCAATCAGATTTTGACACACGCTAATATGTTTCGTATTCAGAAGCCTTGTCACCAAGCACGTGTCATTCTAGGATGACATGTGTCACCTATTTGTTTCTTTGTTAGATGTCACATGTATTTTGTTGACAGTTTTGCTTAATGAACATGTAGTGGACTGTTATAGGGTAACGAAACGGTGCATTATTCTATATGGAACCATGAAATCCTAATTAGTTCATGACAGACTGTTAGGCCCTTTTTTCATGGTCGGTCAAAACCCTTATTCTTCAAAACTTTTATTTCTAACATTGATCTTTCCAAAGCTATTATTATTTTATGTGCAACCTTCTTAGGGTGTTACATTCCCCCACCTTGGGACCAAACTCATCCTTAGATTCTTTTTAATTTGTCGATCTTCTTTGTTTCTTAATAAATTATAACTTTCGTCCACTTCAATGTCTTTGAAATGCATAATCATTGTTCCATCGAACAAACACTTAGTTAAATTGGACAAATGAAACACATCATGTATTCCATTCATTTCATTAGTTAAGTTGGTAGGATACGGGTAAAATCCACTTTAGAATATGGTCTAACAAAATAAGCACTTAATTTTCCTTTCATATCAAACCGAATAATATCTTTCCATGGTGATACCTTTGATAGTACCTTATCACCAATTGTAAATTCCAACAATTTTCTCTTCTTTTCAACATAACTCTTTTGCCTATCCCTTGCCGATTTTGATTGTTCTCTAATTTGTAAAATTTTATTAGTAACATTCTCCTAACTTAAACCAATATATATGCATTCTACATTTTTTGCCATACAACGCTTCAAAAGGTGTCGGCTGAATACTTGAGTGATAATGTTGTTTTACAAAAATTCCATAAGTATTAAATGCTCATCTCAACTTACACCTAAGTCTATACGCATGCTCGTAACATATCCTCTAAGGTCTATGTGTTTCTTTAGCTTTGTTTGTCTGTTTACGGATGGATAAGTCGTACTAAGATTAAATAGCATGCCCATGTCTTTTGAAAGTTTTGGCAAAATCGAGACATAAATTAACTGTATCTATCACAGACAATCAATATTGGCACCCTATGTAATAATGCAATTTTATTCACATATACCTGATCTAACTTATCCATACTAAAGGTTTCTTTCATCGGTGGGAAATAGACAAATTTATTCAAATAGTTAACAATAACCCAAATTGTATAATTTCCCTTACTTTTCTTAGACAGTTTTACAATAAAATCCATGCTTATAATTTCTTGAAAAAGGGTACTAAAATTGTTCCAATAAACTTGATGGTTTTTTATGTTGAACCTCGACTTGTGAACAAGTAAGACACTTTGCAACATATGCGGCATCCTTCGAGGATGGTCTCTTCGGTCACTATATACAGGTACCCAGATTCTTTTGTTCCATTTAAGGATCCCATCCTCCTATTTTATTAGTCGATCAATTATGTCTTTCATACCTTCCTTCTCAAGGTTTTCATTATCTTTTGTCTTTTCTTGAGCAACCATCAATTGATTTGTCACGGCATCCGCCATAACACTGGCCTCTTTCTCGTAATAACATATCTCACAATCATTATCGCTAAGGGTCTCCATTAATCTCCTTTGTCCCATGTGTAACTATTTCTAAACAAAGATATATTTCAATGTTTTATGGTTATAGTAAATAGTAAATTTAACTCCATAAAGTAAATGTTTCCATAATTTTAAAGAAAATTTATTACTTAACTTTTAATTATGAGTTGTATAATTTTATCATTCATTTTGAGTTGACTTAAAATATATTCGATGACTTTGTCTCTCTACATTAAAACGCTACCTAAATTAGTGTATGATGCATCACAGTAGACTACAAAATCTTCTACTCTATGAGAAAATTTTAAAATTGGTGCATTCTTCAACTTTCACTTTAGGTTTCAAAAGCTTTAACCTGTTTTAGCCCCCATTCACATTTCACTTACTTTCAAGTCAATGAAGTCAATGGTATAGCCATCTAGGAGATGTATACTAAATACATGCTTTTGTTAGCTTCTTAGGATTTTTAACATTTTGCTATAGATTCTATATTTGTTGGATCTACTTGAATACCCCTAGCATTAGTATCATGACCTAGAAATTGTAATTCTATTAACTAGATATCATATTTTGAAAATTTGGTGTATAATTTCTCTTGTTTGAGAAATACATGTATTGTTTTCAGATTTTTTCTGTGATCTTTCATGCTTTTAGAATAAATAAGTATATTTTTATAAAAATGATAACTAATTTATCTAAATATGGCTTACAGATTTTGTTCAACATATCCGTGAATGCAACTCGAGCATTTATGAGTTCATATGGCATACACTGAATACAAAATGTCCATATCTTGTCTAAGAAGCTATTTTCAGAATATCTTCCTCATATATCTTCAACGGATGATAAACATATCGAAGATTAATATTGGAGAAGAAACATGCTCCTTGTATTTGATCGAAAAGATCATTAATTCTTGAAAGCTGATAATGATATTCAATTGCTACTCTATTCAACTCGTGATAATCAATGCATATTCACATTGCTCTATTTTTCATCTTAACAAATAAATTTGGAGCTCCTCATGGTGAAGAACTTGGTCTTATATAGCCATTGAAAAGTAGTTCATCTAACATATTTTTTAGTTCTTTCATTTCCATTAGTACTAATCTATATGGAGCTTTGGCAATTGTTGTTGTTCTTGGTACCAAATAAATCATATATTCCTATTCACGATCTAATTGTATTCCTGGTAACTCATCTGGAAATGTGTATGCAAAATTTTCTACAATAGATGCATCTTCATTCTTCTTCCGGAGACCAAGTATGTTATGTAGCCTTTATTTAAACACTTTGTGGCTTTTAATGTAGATAGAATCCTGATATGCGAATTGGTCTTATCATTGTGAATAATAATCCTTTTACACGTCGATACATAAAGTTCTATTATTTTTATCACAAAGGATATGGACTTGAATAAATACGAACTAGTTCATACCTAGGAGAACATCGAAACCTACCAATGGCATTGGTAGCAACTAAGCAGGTATGGCGTATTCAAGGAGTGAATTTTGACATTCATTTAAGATTTCAGTAACTTTAATTACTTTTTTATTCGTAGTTTCTAATGAAAGACACTTTTCTAATTTAACAAGAGGCACATTAACAGACTATTAAACTTGCAATCTATAACATTATGATTTGCACTAGATTTAAACAATCTTCTAGCTTAGATATTATTATTGGAAATGTACTGTTTATTAGATCTAGCACTCCTACCGCCTCACAAGTATTAAGCACAAATGCTCGTATGTTCCTTATCCTTGTATCGAACTTTGTACTACTACCACTAGCTTACTTTAAGTTTGGACACTCAATTTTGAAATGTCCAACTTATCACAGGTCACTTGTTGTTTTCTATAGCAATTATCAATTGTGTGGCTTAAGACTTTGCAAAAACTTCAAACTACAAGTTTCTTAAATTGACACCAACCAGTCATTCAGAAATCTTGCATTCTAGTAAGGTTGGCCAGAAACTTCTTCTTTCAGACCCTTTCCTAAATTTTTACACCATCCAGTCACCTCTCTAAAATGTCTCATTCTTCGTGTTTTCCTTTTTTTTCACATCATACCACTGACCATCAAACCAACCAATTCCATAGTTGATTCTATTATGCTAGGTATTGCGGCCTTTGGAATGTCTCGAATATCACTAACCAAACCCCCTATATGACGACTAATGATTTTGGATTAGGGATAGGAAAATGCGGCATGAATACAGAGTTATCCAGGATAGAACTTTTCCCTAATTTGTTTAGGGATTCAAAAACTTTTCCCTAATTTGTTCTTGCTCATTTAATGGACAGAACTTTTTGACCATTCAATACCATGACAAGCAATGTTTTGAGAACCGGATCGGACGTTGAACCGGACGCCTTACTGGTTTGATGGTTGGACCGGTCGGACCGGTTAGACCGGATTTAACTATATTTATATATGTAATTAAATGCAAATAATTTATATATGTATTTTATAGTTATATACAAAATTTAACTATATTTGTATATCAAACGTACTAATTTATGGTTTAACACCATGTTTTCACCCATTAAAATAAAAAAAATAATACCAAAAACCGGTTTGAACCGGTCCGGTTTCCCGGTCTGACCACCGGTTCGGGAAGAACCGGCCAGTTCGACCCCTTAAAAGCGAATCATAGCAGACCGGACCGGACCGACCACCAGACCGATCCCAGGTCGGACCGGCTGTTCCGATCCAATCTTCAAAACATTGATGACAAGGCATGCACAACATTCCTTTAGCATTTCTTCCTTTTGTCATAACTATTACATTTTACCTTTCAAGGGCATTATCCTGAAAGTTTTCATAACATATAACACCTTATCTTTCTGTACACACTTAGTAATGGCTAAAAAAGAGTCCATCTTTTCTAACAATCTAGTTACCGCTACTTCACCATTCTTACCTAAAAACTCAGGTGGTTTACATGCTCGAAAGGTTTTATATTTATAGCCTTCCTATTTTATTTTCTCCTTTTTACTCTTAGAGCTTTTGATTTCTAAATCTGACTCGTTGTCCAAGCTTTATTGATCACCGTCTTCCATTTCTTCTGTATATTCCTTTATTTTTCTAGACGCGTCTCTCTTTCCCACAACATCTAGAAATTTTGAAATTGCCTCCAAAATTCCTTCATTAATCATCTTCTTAACATCCTCCTTTTATAGAACTTATTACTTTACTTTGAGACCTTTAGCTAATACGAGGTGATGCGGCAAAAAAAACGCTAAGAAAGCTATTACTGAACCTGCAATTCAAAAGAAAAATGAGGCATTATAGAAAGGTGACTAGATGCTATAAAAGTTTAGGAAAGGGCCTGAAAGAAGAAGTTTCCAGCCAACCTTACTGGAATGCAATATTTCTAAACGACGTCATCCTGGTTGGTGTCGATTTAAGAAACTTGTAGTTTGAAGTTTTTGCAACAATTGATAATTGCTATAGAAAACAACAAAGTGACCTGTGAGTAGACCTGGCAATTTGGACCCAAATGAGTATATTTGGGTTGATTTGGGTAGTAATAATAAAGTAATAGGTTAGATTGGATTAAATTATATTTTTAAGAATGTCAAGTTGGGTAACTTTAAAACTAGGAAAAATGATCAACGGGTCAAGATGGGTCATAAAAAAAGAAAGAACGGGTCAGGATGGGTTGATTGGATTTTCGCATAACCCATGTTTCTCCAACACATATTTTCTCCAAAATCGACACATAGTCTCACATTTAAGCGTTAGCGATAAACATATTGGATTTATGAATGGGTCAAGATAGGTTTACGGGTCATATGAGATGAACGAGTTGACAACCGGGCGTAGTAAACTGGAGCTCCATGATGGGAATAAAAGACCACACTATAACTGCACAACACACGTCTACCATCACCATGCAATTTATCTTTTTTTTATTTTTATATTATAACCATTTTCTTAAAGTTTAATTTTAATCGTGTTTGTCTAGTTCTTAAGGTAGAGTTGTTCACGAGACGAGCCGAGCCGAGCCGAGCCGAGCCGAGCCGAGCGGACCTTTGCTCGTGCTTGGCTCGTTTTCAAACCGAACCGAACCTATTGGCTCGTTTACAAACCGAAGGGAAAATCGAAAGAGCAGTTTTTGAGCGTTAAATTTTTGAGCAAGCGCAAACGAACAACGGACAATTTATACAACCCAATTATTTTGTGTGTCATACGATTTATACTGCAACGAATAAGGTTTAATGGCTTAAAAATCAATCACATTTTATTACATAATATTTTCGTGGATAACAATGCGTTGTGGCTAACGATGAAATTAAGGCTGTATCCGATAAGGCGAAGAACATATTGTAAATAACGATGACGGTGTGAGTTCGATTTTATGGAATAGCTTCAATAGAAGTGGCACAAATTACATCCGTCGATTTTATCCGTACTCGACTAACCCGCCCGACTTGATCTCACATGTACCTGAAGAAACCCAATACGAACAAACCGAAAATCGTTTATTATTCGGGTCGGGTTTCGGACATACTTTATAACCGCAAAA
>BJCM01166447.1:10428-30340 GCA_018326385.1 Flaveria bidentis | reverse complement strand
TTAACGATTGGCTAAAATACACTGAGGACTTCGTCCAAGTGTCTTGCCTCATGCTGGCTAGCATGACTCCGGATCTCCAAAAGGAGTATGAATATCACGGAGCTTACAACATGATAACCCAGCTGAAGGAAACGTTCCAACAGCAAGCAAGGGTTGAGCGCTTCGAAACGGTTCGAGCACTCCATGTATGTCGTATGGACGACAACCAATCGGTTTCATCTTATGTACTTAAGATGAAAAGTCACATTGACCGCCTCGAGAGACTTAAGATGAAAAGTCATGCAACTTCAAACCAACCTTACGTCTTCCTTGGATTAGCATATAGCAGATCTAAGCACGCCTGTGGGTTAAGCTCAAAACCAGGAAGAGTCTTCAGATCATGAGGATATCTGAAGTACTCAATCCCCTTTTCTCTTTACTGCATAGACATTTAAGTCTTCAAAATAAGCCCACGCAATGATTTTGTCGGATACCTTCTGATGTTTCTTGACTCCGTACAGTTTGGTGTAGGCATTCAACTTTGTAGGTGCGCGCTGGGACTTCATTTCAGATAATCCAGTCGCCCATTTAGCTTTCTTCAGTTTGACATTAGCGTCCGAAGCTTGGGCCAAGATTTCTTCTTTCTCCTTTCCTTTCTCCACTTCATCTAGCTTTTTAAATGTAGCACTGCCAAAAGTATCACTCAAATTGGGTATAACATTGCCTTCGTGGTCAGCGTACTCTGGATAGTGCTCAGCAGTAATATCCTCAATCTTAATCTCATCTATATCCTGTAGCTCCTCATCACTCAGTACATCGACTTCTGGAGCATCTTTGACAATCTCGTCAGGATTAAGTTGGAATATCTCTGCCAGTTGTTCATCGGTTAGACCATGAATGATTACTCCTTCTTCGAGATTGTAGCTCACTAACCTTCTGACTATCCCCTGCAGATCAAGAATCCTGGTTAATTGAGTCTTGACCTGCTGAAGGGGTTGGACATCGTATTCGTCTATTTGGAGAGCTTCATCTGTTTGATTAAACATTAGGAACAACACATATAAGTCATCATATAAAGCATTTAAACAGAAACAGACAAAATGATAATTAATTACAATAATGTAATATAATTCAAATACAAAAGTTTCTAAATACAAATCCATCTAACTATTACTTTTGTCTTGAATAGTAGGATCTTTAGTTAGAGGAGCAGAGGAGGAGGCTCCATGATCTTGTTTCCTTTTCATTCGCCTCTCTTGAGCCTGAGGATTAGAGGCTGATGCAGATGCATCACCTTGCTGATCATCATCCTCATTGTGATCTTTTCGGCTCGATCCTTCCTCCACGACATCTTCTTCACTACCATCTTCCTCCTCCTCCTTATCATCATCACCTCCATCATCACCTTCACCATCTTTGATCTTCAGAGGCTCACTCTTTGACCCTTTCAGCTTGAGCATAATTTTCTTGTATTTTTCTCTAGATCCTTAATCCTCTGAACATAATGGGCATTCTGCTCTCCGAGCTATGTGATATGCTCTGCCTAAGCTGCATTAATCTCCATTAGTTGGTTGAGCTGTGCAGCTCTTTGCTCGTCCGTGGCAAGCAGCTTTAGCACAATCTGGTTGAGGTTGGCTAGTTGTTCCTCTAACCCGATATTGGGTAGAGTGGATCCATGGGTCATCGGGATTTGAGTGAATGTCCCGGCTTGTTGGCTGGTGGTTGTCGTGGTGGATGTGGTGAATATTGGAGGTGAAATGGGAGTCGATCATGATGGGGTGGTTGTGGTAGTGGTGCTAGTTAGTGTGGTAGTGGTGGTAGGAAGTGTGGAAGTGGTGGGAGCTGTCGTAGAGGTGGTGGTAGCTGTGGTGATAAGGGTGATCCTCCGTCTCTTTAAGCCATGGCGTTAAGCCATTCGCTTCTTCCTTGAGCCTTTTGAAGAAGATGTTTCCCTTGGGCTGATGGGCTGGTTAGGGGTGTATGTGGGATTAGTAACATCAATAGCGACACCCCTTGACTCACCCTGGCGTCCACCAAATGCCGCTATTCCTCTCTCTGTAGCCACAACCCAACTGCCTACTGTCCTAACCAGTGGCTCATCATATGACTCTTCCTCTTCATCAGGTATGAAGTCTTGGTGAAAAGAAGCCCTCTCTATTTCACCATGTGTGGATGGTGGAGATAGAGTAGCAGTGTTAGTGGCCCTAGATAGAGTGGGGCTAGTATCTCCACCATCGTTATTGTCATCGTCATCATCGTTGTGAGTGGGTAGTACAATCGGCTTCGTATCAATATCACTGTTATCGTGACGCCACTTCTTGCGAGCGGGCGCCACGTAGTCTTCTCAGGCCAGATGCCCAAACAATCTCCTGACCGGGGGCTTCACCTTCTTGCCCCGGTTTACCTTCATCCGACCTAGAGTCGTACCATCCATCACCTCGAGAGTAACCGCATCAGCTCTCTTCTTTTGTAGAAAAGGAAGCTTCTGATGAATGATCATCTGTAACAACCGAGGGTACATACAGAAGCCATCCTTGCCATTGGCTTCAATGTTCTCTACCATGTATGTGAAGAGCATATGGGAGAAATTAAACGGATGGTTCAGCACCAGAGCAACATATGCATTTTGAATTTAGTCTGACATCTCGTCAAAGCCTCCTTTCCTTGAGGCTATACACTTCAGAATGACATGGGCCAAGTACTTAAACTGGGGGCACATGTTGCTCTTGTTGAGCACATGAGCATTGATGTCCCCAGCATACTTGATCTGCAGAAAACATCCCCGAACCGTCAGGGGATGTAGCCTGGTTAGGTAGGCTCCATCCTCACCCAGGTCCAAGACCCTCCTTAGATCATCTTCGCCAATCTCAATCTCTTGTTCGAAGATAGAGCTCCTGATACAGTAGGGCTCAACGGACATGTCAACTACAATACTTTCCTAGATAGCCTGTTGAATAGATCTATATGGATTGCATGGTGTAGAAATGGCCTTGAAGATCCTCGATATGCGCAAAAAGGAAATAATCCCATTGAACTCAGGAGCACTCCGGGATGTAGCATCAAGATGAGCACAGATGTTGTGCTTGGTGCTCATAGTCCATCTTTTAGCCATGTTTCTGTAACACAAGACACATATACATTAGATTTGTGTAAATGATGACATTTGACTCTTAAGAAACTTGGTTCATTTTGTTCAGTCATGCGAATGGACAATACGACTTAGTCTTAGTCGTACGATTGATCCTGGGACTAAACTTAGTCGTATGCTATCCCATGAGATTAAGTCAATCGTGCAACTAAATTCATACGCATGGTTCAATCATGCAATTGAATCCTATGCCCAGCTCAATCGTGCGATTGAGTCATACGCCCAGCTCAATCCTGCGATTGAAGTTTATCGGCATGTCCATTCGCATAAAGCTTTGTTCGACACTTCAAATTCAAATCTTGGTCAATAACTTGATGTTAAACGTTGTAATTAGACTCATTAGACTCATAGAAACTCAAAATAACACTTAATGTTCTTTAAATCAACGATTATGTCCATTTAAGTGGTTTATTTTGAGAAGTTTTTCAATGTTCTTGTTTTGAATGATTTCGGTCCTTAGGGTTTGAATAAACCGGGCATTGGTGTCGATTTTGGTCTCACATTACCTCTATATGAAGAGAATCAACGTTATTTTCACAATCAATCGGTAAACACAGTCAAAATGAAATTTGGGCAGATTATCGGTTAGTTCGTGCGACTAGGGTGAGCGATTGAAGGGTGTAACAAATGCGACCGACTCCCCTCTATTTATACTGAGTAAACATTCAGCCGTGCGACTAGGCCCATTCGCATGCTTCATTCGTGCGACTGGGGTTCAGTTGTGCGACTGGGGTTCAGTCATGCGACTGGCTCATACGGCCTCATCCATTCATGCGATTGGTCCATTTTGGTGATCCAATCGCATGGATTGCTCCATGCTTATGATCCAATCATGCGATTGGTCCATACTTATGAGTTTGAACTCACACACTTTCAAACACTTAAAGCATTTACCTTTTGATAATGAACATTACGACCGATGATCATCTCAGACATGACCTTTTAATTTTAAAATTGTTTGATTACCTCATACGTGATCCTTTTAATTTTAAATATTTTGGTCACCTCAGATGTGACCCTTTTAATTTTGAACATCTTGGCCACCTCAGTCGTGACCCCTTTTGAGTGAGTGATTCATAGATTACCACTAGTTGTAGAGTCCGACATCTACGTAATAAATTAGTATAAAACAAAAATTGAAAACACTTTGAAATTAAAAAAAATAGACATCTTTTCGTGTTTTTAATTCGAGATGGAATTAAACCTATTGGAGTACATCTAACCGATTTTACTTCCAGGATAGCACAGCTTCAAGTTAAGTTTATCATTTCTGGAATGATTCGTTATGGAATCATACAGGTATATCAGGATCATTTGGGACATTTTAATAAGCCATTTTGATGTTAGATTCTTGTTTTGACAGAGAGTCAATAGCAGTTTGAGGAAATCATACTAGAGCTATAAGATGCACACAATGATTTTGACTTTCAAGAGCTGCAGCTCATGATGATTGTCAGTATACTTGTCCTCTTAAATCCATACACAGCTCATGATAAGTTACGGTTTAGTTATTTCAACAAGCATTTGTGGATCCCACCCTTATATGGTAATCAACATTCCTCGGAAGATTTTTGAGCGGTCTACGGGTATATTTCAAGAAGAAACTATTCTAAGAGCTTTCAAAGAGATGCCAAGCCTCAGTTCAGTGCCATCGCACAGCAGAAAGGTGCAAACAACAATGAATTCAAGAATATTTAGGTTATGCTTATCCTTAGGTCAGTGCCACCGCACAACAAAAAGACACACAACCTATCTTCTTATTAGAGCATTTATTTTCTTTTTGAACATAATGCACCAACAACATAAGTTATTAGCTTGATTGCATTTAGCATTTTTTTCATGTGCTTTGCTCATTTTTATGGTCATCCGCACACATTTGTGGCACTTATTTTGCTCTTCACCCCTTATTGGAACTGTGTTGATTGTGTTAACCAGGGATAAGTTGGGAACCCAAAGCAAGTTGAAAAACTTAGTTTGAAATTTTAAATCACCAATCAGGTCTACTAATCTATTGTGTTGAATCTACCGACACATCATATAATGAACTAGCAACCTCTAGGTCTACTTTCTCTACGTTACTTCAGTAGCATACTAGTTTTACTATCAATTTTCCTTTTATTTTGCTTAGACTTCTTAGACTTATTCTTTAAATTTTGCATCTTAATCATTTTAAATTTTTTAAAGTCCCAAACAATTTGTTCCCTGTGTACTATCATTTTCCAAGCTGTCCTCCTCCCTCGTTTTTGTTTGTTTTTTTATTTTTTTAAGTAATTAAATACTGCATGCTTTTAAAACTAAATTTCTCCCCCTATAATTCTAAAACCGAAAATCTTTTTGTGTTTTTGGATTTTTAATAGACAGAAAAATAAGTAAAATAAAATAAAATAAAAGAAAATTAACTAGACTAGTCGGACTACGAACTCTCGTCTTCTGGAATCACATTACATTTTTTATCACGCCATTGACCTCTAACAGATATAAAAACCTCGGTTTATCAAACACTTTTGTGTAGAGGTCGGTGCGTTGAAAATCCATATTTATTTTAACCACATCGATTATGTGCTTTTCAAAACAGTCACGTATGAAGTGATATTTAATACCAATGTGTTTAGTTTTAGGATGTTGGACCGGATTTTTTGTTATGGCAATAGCAGCAGAATTATCAACAAAAATAGGAGTGTTAGAAAATTGCAAACCGTAGTCGCGCATTTGCTGTTGAATCCAGATGATTTGTGAATAGCGAATTGCAGCAGCAATGTATTCATCTTCACATGTTGACAGAGAAACGGAGGTCTGCTTCTTACACTGCCAGGTGACCAACCGTCTCCCAAAGAACTGACATCCTGTTGATGTTGACTTGTAATTAATTTTACAACCGCCATAATCCGAGTCACTATACAATGTAAGTTCAAAGTCATTGTCACAAGGATACCACAACCCGAGTGTTGGAGTACCCTTCAGATAACGAAATTTTTTTGACGCCAATGAGATGGTTTACTTTTGGTTTCACCTGATATCTAGAACAAAGACACGTCGCGTACATGATATCAGGTCGTGAAGCTGTGAGATACATGAGAGATCTGATCATTCCTCTGTACATGGTGGCATCAACTAGATCACCATTTTTGCCGGGTGCCATGTCATGGTTTGTGGCAGTGGAGTTCCAGTTGCAGAAGCATTCTCCATATCGAACCGACTAAGGATATCGCCTACATACTTGGTCTGATATACAAATATCGCCTTTGGTGTTTGATCCACCTGTAACCCGAGAAAGAACTTCATCTACCCCATGGCACTCATCTCAAATTCTGCTTTTATTAAAGATTCAAATTCTTTACATAACTCTTCATTTTTGGAACCAAAGATTATTTCATCAACATAAATCTGTACTAGCAGTAAGTCACCATCTTTTTTCTTTGATGAATAGTGTATAGTTAGTAAGTCCCCTGCGAAAACCATGTTTCACCAGATGAGTTGAGAGTATCTCATACCATGCTCTCGGAGTTTAATGGAGCCCATAGGGAGCCTTATCCAGCTTGTAAACTTTGTCCTGATGATAAGGATCCTCAAATTCTTCAGGTTGACTAATATAAACTGTCTCACGGATTTCACCATGAAGGAACACACTCTTGACATCTAGTTGATAGACTTTGATCTTCATGTAGGATGCATAAGCTAGAAATATACGTATTGCTTCTATCTGTGCCACTGGTGCAAACACTTCATTCTAATTTATGCCTTCGACTTGCCGAAATCGTTGAACTACAAGTCGGGCCTTCATTCTACTTTATTCCTAATTATTAACCCTTGGTCATCTTTCTTGCATTTAGTACCCATTTCGTGCCAATCAACTTATCACCTTTTGGTTTGACCACAAGGGTCTACACTCTTAACTACTTGTACTGTAGGAGTTCTTCTTGCATTGCACTAAACCATGCCTCATCATTTAACGCTTCACTAACGTATTTTGGCTCAAATTGAGACACAAAACATTGATATGCTCCATCGTGAAGGTATCCCCTTTTCCATTACTAAGGCATAATCAGTTGTGTATAGCTAATTTCTGTTCTGAGCTCTCGATCTAAATTCCCCAATGACATTGTCCGGGAGTTGTTGGAACAACCACCTTATTATCCAGATTGTTAAACTCAGGTTCAGGAGCTGTATCTGTTGGATTATGAGGTTCCAAAATTTTAGAGGCATTAGGATTTGATGCTTATATACTTTCATTGGAAGGAACCTATTCCTCTTGGTCCTCATCAGCTGTTTCAACTGCCTCATCATCAGATGAAGACTCACTCACTTCAAGGTCTCCGCCTGAAGAGTTAGAGGAATCATCTAATGGACTTGTTGATGTCGAGTCTTGTGGAGGAGTGTTAAGAGCATCGTACATCATTCTAGCAGATAGCTCGTTAGTAGTATGAGAATGCGTCAGATGGAAGGATTTAAATAGTCAAAGAAGAATGAGGTTCCTTTCTCAGTTGGGGGTGTTGTATCTCTCAACGTCAATGTTGCACCACACTTCTACCTGACCCAATGAGTTGTTATAAACTTTATTGTCCGGTATATTGTATCCGAGAAAGATCCCTTCTTCAGCCTTCTCACTGAACTTCCTAGACTAAGTTTTCTTCAGCAGCGTACATGGTGCACCAAGATGTTTTACATCACTGGAGCAACTCATAACATGTTTTACTATGAAGTTTTACCACCAAGACCCTATTAAGGATGTATCATGCATTGGCCACTTCCTCATTCCAAAATTAGATAGGCAATTTTGAGTTGGCTAGAATTGTTCTTCCTGTCTCTATCAAGCTTTGATTCTTTCGCTAAGCAACTCCATTCATCTGTGGTCTATAGGCAGACGTAAATTGATGTACAATCCCCTTTTCCTTATAGACCGCCTCCATCCACTGGTTCTTGAACTCTATGTCGTTGTCTGATCAAATCTATCTAACTTTCACCTTGTAGAGTGATTCCAATGTACTTACCAGATGTTTGAATAATTCAAAATTTTCTGATTTGGCTTTCAGAAACATCATCCAAGAGAATCTTGAGTAATCATTTGTTACTACATAGAAGTACAAATCACCAGCAATACTTTTAGTGCTAACGGGACCAAACAGATCCTTGTGTAGAAGCTCGAGAGGCATGTCAATGGAATTAACTTTCTTTGCCTTATGAGACTTCTTGGCATGTTTGCTTTACATACATGCTACGCAAAAATCCAGAAGGTGGAAGTTCTTGACATTTACTCCATTCACTAGTTCATTCTGTATTAATTGATTCATCTTCCTAGGACTAATGTTTCCCATTCTCCTATGCCAGGAAATTAAGTCCTTCTTTGTTGCCTTTGACAAGAAGCATTCAACTTTATGATCAGTTATGGAGACTTTTGATAGATCCAAAACATATAAATCGTTATATCTTGAAGCTGGCATTAAGACTTGGTCCTCCGGGATAATGTAATCTTTTTTCAGCACGTAGCACTTCTTGTTGTCAAACACAACTTTGAAGCCTTTGTCACAGATCTGGGAGACTGAAAGCAAGTTGTTCTGTAGTTGTTTAATGTAGTTGACCTTATCAAACTTGACTTTCTAGTTTCCCACTTCGCCCTGAGCAGTGATATATCCTCTTTTATTCCTAGCAAATGATACATGTCCTCCTTTAATTTGTTTGACATTGAAGAGGAGAGACAAGTTCCCGGTCATGTGCCTAGACGCCCCAATATCAAAAATTCAGGTATTTGTGATAGCACTGTAGCGGACATCCTGCACAGTCAAAGAAACCTTTTAGTTCATATTTGGGACCCAAGCCTTAACCTGCTTGGGTGAACCAGAGGAATCACACATCATAAACTCAACCCATTGTCCTTTAGAGGCTGAGGGCATATCTTTCTTCTTATCATTCTCACTATCAGACCCTATACTTGATTTTTCTTTCCATAAGCTAGTTTTGTGTAAGGCTTGTTTATGGTAAACAGACGACTCACTTATTGTTTGAACTTTTGGTACACTAACACTCTTAGGAGGAGTGTTAGATATTATTTTAGAAGAACTTGGTTGTGTGTTATAAAGTTCAAATTTCTTTATGGGTGTCTGATAATAAGAACAATTAGAAGAAATATGTCCTCTTTTTCCACACTGTAGCATGATCTTCCTTCCACATGTTGAGGAAACTGTTTATGTGGGGTTGAGTGTGATACTGGTGCGACATGAGTCTGGTTGGGTTTAGTCACATCTCATTTAGATTTTCTTGCTTCTTTAACAAAATTAATTGTTTGAACCTTTCTAACATCTTTATCCTTTAGTTTATTTGAACTTTGACGTGTAACACGGGTTTGGTTAACTGGTTTAGCCATTTTGGGTTTAGAAGAAAACATGTGTGAACCTGACCTTATATTATCCTTTTCAAATTTATCATCCAAATTAAAAGTAGGCATCATTCCTTTTAATTCCATAATAGACCCCTTCTGTTTACTGATAGAGTTCACCGATTTACCCGTGGAATCAGGATCACTAACCAAAGGAGTGGACACCACATGATCCTTTACTATGTTGTTATTAACAGGTCTACATTTTGTATTTAA
Source organism: Flaveria bidentis (assembly GCA_018326385.1). Lineage (NCBI taxonomy): Eukaryota > Viridiplantae > Streptophyta > Magnoliopsida > Asterales > Asteraceae > Flaveria > Flaveria bidentis. The sequence continues at coordinate 20,627 of BJCM01166447.1, read as the reverse complement.
AATGGTCTCATGTGGTGGTGGAACTACTTTGTAACCCAACCCTTCCCCATTATTTTGTTCTTTCACTAAGTGTTGAACTATATGAGAAGAACTGGTCCAACTATGTAGTTTTTGTTTTAAAGAATTAACTTCGATTTCTAAAACTGCTTTTTCTTTCTCTGTTTCTTACAAAGAATTTAAATAAAACTTTATATCATTTGCTTGATTGAAAGCTACAACCTTGGTTTCCCTTAGTTGTTTACCCAAAGTTCTATTTTTGTTCGCAAATGCACTCATTTTGTTTTAAAACACGGTTAGCTTTAGTGCATAGTTGTAAATCATTTACTAAGTTATCAATTTGGTCTAATAACCTAGCAAATTTCAAATCAATGGTTTCTCCAAATTTGTCACATTTATCATAAGCATGTTTTTCAAACAGTTGGTCTTTAGTACTTACCTGTGAGGAATTGGTTGAATCAGCCATCAATGCAAAGTTAGACTCTTTGGATGCTGGAAATTCTGAACTTGTTGCTCTGAGCTCTTCCTCAACCAAGTGATGTACCACGTTCACAGCTTCTTCAATAACTGAGATTACTTGCTCAACTGTGATATCACCTTCACTTGTAGAACCATCATCCAGTCCTTCAACACAGGCAATGTTTGATTCACCCGGAGACATAAAGCGGAAGGTCCAATCTTGCCCTTCATCACCTTGCACGGTTAAGGCCTTTGTCTCTTTGCTTGAAGAGGTAGCTCCACTCATGGGTTTGTCTTGACGGTTGAAGGTGGAAAATGGATTTCCATTTCCTGTTTTCTTGGGTTTTACACATTCATGTTCAAATGCCCCTTTTCACCAGAATTAAAGCAAGTGACTTTGGTTTTATCGAAACCAAAGGTCGTGTCTTTAGTGGCTACTAAATTTTGTCCCATCTTCTTAACGAACTGTTTGGCTCGTCTAACTGAATTTGCAAGAGCCCACATGATATCCATCCTTTCTAGCTCGTTCTTGTCAACCTGCTCGTAGTCTTCATCTACAAGATGACAATTTCCGATCTTCCCAGCAACTAGACCATCATACAATTGAACCACTGCTGCTAGAAGATCCATATGCTCCTTTGCAACCTCCACTGTTATATTACCAAGATTCTCGGTTTTCTACTTCATAGTATTGGCTTCAGGAACTATGTATTAAGTCGATGATGACCCAGACGATTCTGGTCCTAAAGCAATGGATTGTGAAGTAGCCGCGGAACTGGACACAAATGTTGTTTGCAGTGGTGCTCCTGAACTGGTTGGAGTGGGAAATGAGTTGTAAAGTGAAGGATTCTGATCGTAGGATCCTTTCTGTGACTTGTACTTCATTCTCAGTTCTTCCTCTCTTAACTTCATTATGAAATCATTTATATCCAACTTTTCAAGAATATCATTCTGTCTCAGATTAGACACAAACGAATCCTATTTATCCGGCAAACCGTCTGCAAAACTTGACACTTTATCTTCCATAGTCGTTGTTACACCATGAGTGTGCAGCTCACTCATCATATGGTAGAACCTGTCAATAATGTCATCCAAGCTCTCATTCCCTATCGAAGAGAAGTTATCAAACTCCTTCTTGAGAGTCTTAGCCTTCAGAGCCTTTAACGTTGCATTCCCATCATATCTCTTCTCCAATGCTTCCCCTGATTTTTTTGCCTGGTTGTTCTTAGAGAACTGATGAAAGATTTCTTTCGGTATCGACTGAATCAACTGGGCATACACTTTCTTTTCTGCATTGTACTTAATCTTCTGACTGTCGTTTATTCCTCCCAGAGTCAGCTTAACTCCATCAGCACCGACTATCATAGTGTAACCTGTCTCAATGGATGGCCAAATATTGGGATCTACTCCATTTAGATAGATCTTGAACCTATGTTTTCATTGTGGATAATCATCTAACGTTATAAGCTTTGGTGGTTTATTATGATTCCAAATTTCTTTTTTTAGAAGTAGAAGGTTCTGGATGCGAGAGTCCCTTCCGGCAGTAAAGGCAGTGAATTGATCTTCCAATTCTATAAACTTTGAACTTTAGAACAAAACTTGTTCACTCGTACAAATGGACAATGTGGATGAGTCAATCGTGCGGATGGACAAATTCAGATGAGTCAATCGTGCGGATGGACAAATGCGGACGACTCAATCGTGCGAATGGACAATGCGGATGACTCAATCGTGCGAATGGACAATGCGGATGACTCAGTCGTGCGAATGAGCTATCCGTGCGACTAAAGGCTGTTGTGTTTGAAAATTTTTGAATTTTGACACTTAGACATGGATTACGATTTACCCAGAAACCCTAATCTGCCGTATGACGAAAACCTTCGACTTTTATGCCTAGAAACGTCGAAAAACACATGTGGACTCAAAAAGATGACTCTTTTGAGTTAAAACGTGAGTTTTGACACAATTCTAATTGAATCAAACGCAAAATCAAGAGCCAAAGCTCTGATAGCACTTGTCAGGACCGTGTACGTACGGAATACTAATAGATACTACGTTTATACCGAATCAAATAGTGCGGAATCCTATTTGATTGGCTATCCAATCAGTGAGAACAATTACCCGATTGATATAAGATTGAAACTAAACATTATGAACGAATACAAATCGATCAGGAATGATCTATGAAGTTCTACAGGCTTCCTTGGACGTTCTAGACGGCTAGGGTTCGTGCATTATGAAGTATTCTCTTAATTGTTTTATTTTTCCACGAATTAAGTGGTATTTATAGGTTATGGGTTTCCAATCGTACGACTGAACCATTAGCATGGTTCAGTCATGCGATTGATCCATACGCACGATTGAAGGTTCAGTCGTGCGACTGAGTCAATCTTATGTCTCAATCATGCGACTGAACCAGTCTCCTGGTTCAGTCGTACGACTAGTCCATAAGCATGATGTATTCATGCGTATGGTCCATAAGCATGGTCCATTCACATGAAGACTCATACAACTAGGTTGAATACATTTCTCAATCATTATTGACTAAGAACCATGCACAACAACCTCAAACCTATATAGTAAGTTCATTATACATTAATACACAATAATACTATGAAATATTAAACATTATAAACATCAACCACATATTATATTTCATTGAACCCATTCATTACATATGTGTAAGACATAAAAGATATTTACATTAAGCTCATAAACTAGGTACACATGTATCTACATAAGTGTTTCAAGTCAACAAGTCAATCATGGACTCTAAGAGATTCATTGTTTCCTTAACAGAAATACGTGTGTCTATAAATATGAGTCCTAGGTTTCACATCAACGGGGGACTAGAAGGCAAACACGAAACATCACATCAATTCACACAATAAATCAAACATAAAACCCTAGCAGCCGTCACATCTATACATCTCAAACGTCAACATGTTCAAAGAAATCATTGTTTATATCCGTCATCATTTGTTCATCTGTAATAATTAATTAAGTTTTAATGAAATACTTTTAAATCAAATCTTGTTCTTTTATTATAGTGTTTATATCAATATGCTCTTTAGCTTTAATATTCGTTGTCATTGATTTTTAATAAATAATCAATTAAGCAACGATTAACGATCATTCCGCAATCATTAAATCAATTCCAAAATGTGATTCGAAGTTCTTTGATATGTGAGTAGGTTCATCTTGAGTGGAAACTATACTAAGAGCATGCTTAGCATAATGAATAGGTGACTTTTTGTGGGAAACTCCAGTTTGAGGATCAATCAAGTAAGTCTTATCCTGATATGATCAATTCACTCACCTAAGCACACTATGTAAAACACTTCATAACTTCTATCTTTGCAAATCATATTCTCTCTATTTTGTATGAACAAAGACCTGGGTTTATGAACACCATGGTGTACATCTGTATCCAACTGGTGAAAAGATCAAGATACTCATCATCCTTCTGTTTTGTGTAAACAAAGACCTGGGTTAAAGAAATCTCTGTCTTATGAAAGTAAAAACCTGGTGACCTAATGATGATCATATCTAAGCTCTTAAAAGAATCCATTGCGATCAACTTTATATTAACTTAAGAGCTTTTGCATAAAAGCATTAATGAGATTTCAAATTTGTCTCAAGATAGAATTTATAACTTAATGTACATTGTTCTAAGTGTGAAACAATGATGAATTGATTCACAAACGGAGGACAAACTCTAATGTGTATTGAATGTGGAGCTAATAACTATTTCTCTCTAATTAATATCAAAACATGATAAACAACATGCCTTGTTGACACCATAGCTCTTGTTTGAATTTAAGTGGATAAACATACTTGCAATCAAGCTCAGAATCAGGTCAAATTCAAAACAAACAAATCAAACAGGAAGAAGTTGAGTGGCATAGTATGATCCCATTTTATATAAATTTGATACAATTTTGTTACTTTTAGTTTATTTATGTTTCCTAACCTTTAGACAGTCATATGCCTTTCATGCTATTCTTCTTCATAAATTTATGATGAATGCAACATCTTATAACTAATCACAAATTTATGGGGAGTATTTAAGCATGAAACATAAAATCTGAATTTTCAAAACACAAATCAAATGAAGGAATTAGGACTTAAGCTCTAACTTGGCTGTAGGATATATGAAGTTTTTCAAATTATAAATCTTCTTATTCACAAATTGTCATGAAAACAAAGTCAACAAGGTCCAATAGCAATAAATGGTTCTATCAGTTGATAAGGACCATACAATAAAAAAAACTTACAGTGCATTTTCAGCATCAGTAGAAGCTACAATGCGAAAATCAAGTAAAATATGAAAATATGTAGATTGGTAATCTACGGATGTGTTAATGTTTTAAAAGTATAATATATTATCATAGATTCGTAATCTATGGGAAATCAAGTTATACTTCAATGAAGAATTGAGTCCTTGATAGTTAGGCATCCACAGATGTCCTACAGAAGAACTAGAATCTGCAGAATAAATCAATTCCACGGAAGAAGTAATAAGGAATGTTGGACCCACTTTATTTAATAAATGAATTAATAAGTCCGAGGGAGTATAAATGATGCTTTTGACTTAATTATTAATTATTCACTTTCACAGAGCACTTTCAGACCTAGAAAATTGTTCTCTAAAAACACCACCCCTCTTTCCACAAAATTTCAAAATATTGAATCAAAACATCAAACAATGCACTAAAATTGAGTTGATACCATTGTTTTGAAGGTAAAACATGTCATAATCATCAATAATGAACTGTTTGATTCATTATTATCATTAAAACTGTTCGTATTCACATGTTTGTAACATTGATTCTAACCTAATCTTCATCATTTTTTATGTATAGATGACAAATCGATTTGCCAGAGAGCACAATGTATGTGCATTCTTGAATCCGAATAACCATGTAGCTGAAGGATGTCGAGACATCATCACATATTTACGACGATCCAGGCTCTTCTACGCCTTAACAACAAAGCCTGTAATTCATCAAGATCATATAGTCGATTTTTGGAATTCAGCACAAATAGAGGAAGATAGAGAGTCTGAAGTGATTGTAGCTAATGTTAAGAATAAAGACTAAGGATTGATGAGCAGACCATCAGAAGGGTACTAGAGTTGGAAGGACAAGAAGCTGGTCACCCTGATGAATTAGAGAATGAATACAAAGAGAAAATGTTCTATCTGATAGGGTACGATGATGATTTTGAAAAGGGAGAGATAAAGAAAGGAAGATTATGCAAGCCGTACAAATTTCTGTCACACTTATCTCAAGTGTATCTCCAACAGGAAGTCCGGATTGGATAAATTTTCTAGACACGTTTCCTCTGGAATCATTGGCATATTTGAAGGGAGGACATACAACGAATCAAAGTACATCTTTGGGTGTTTATGTCACCAAATTAGATTTCAAAAACCTAAGAATATGTTCATGTTCCCAAGGTTTATGAAATTGATCATCAATAGTGAATTGTCTGGGATAAACAGAGATGGTATTGTATTTCAGCAAGCACACTTAGAAAGATCTGTACTCAACAAGATCAGTGGAAAATACCAAGGTGAATATATGCAAATGTTTGCTCATGTGGTGGATGCCAATGCCAACATCCCACAAGAGCTGGTGTGGGAAGACTAGCAAGAGAGTTCATCTGCTGATGCTAAAAAAGCCAACCCCATTTCAATCTCCCATACACTACCATCACCAATCTCCACAAATTCATTTCCCAGCTCTATAGAAGAAAACATGATCATGGTCTGTAAATATGATCCAGACTGGGACTGTACAGTCATAAAGAGATCATCGGGAAGGATTCAATACTTCCATGATATGGAACAAGTATTGTGTCTGCCTGAATATGACATAAAGGATCTATAAAGCTTAATTATTACCAACTACCCAATTCACCCAAGATGAAAGAGACTTCTAACATTAGTGGGTAAACTAAAGACTAAGTTCAAAGATGATATGCTGAAAGAAGCTAAGAGAGAGGATGCTGAGCACAGGAAAAGAATTCAAGGGCTTAAAAGGTTTAAATCCAACTCCTCTGATTTGGTAGATGATGAATTTTTAAAGAGGGTTGGATACAATAACAAAAAAACTTTAGCAATAAAGACACTTGATGGAAATCAATACACGCATCCTGTGACAGAGTGGAGATATGTTGAGAAGACAAAAGAGCTAGTGTTGATGAGAAATGTTGAAAAGAAGAAAGCTGATCGGATCAGGATATTTGATCCAGTGGAAATCAAGCTGCTTCACCCGAGCTACACTTCATATTTTCATGACAAATTCTTCCCAAAGTTGTCTGATAAAAAAGCTCAAAGTGATCTATGGCTATATATATACCTCATCTAGGTGATAGACAAACTGCATGGTAAAGCATACAAGAGAAGAAGATAAGAGACTAGACTGTTAAGAGGATCTAAAATAAAGGAAGTATCAGAACTAAGAATCTCAAAAGAGGATGAGCTAGAAATAGTGAATAATCAGAGTGTTGTGGAAACACTGACTACTGAAAAAGACGTTTTGGGTCTAAGTTTTGAAACTTTATAGATGATCAGCAAGATGAAGATCAACTACAAGTATGATGATCAGAAGAATGTTGTTTCATACTTCTACAAAAAAGTAATAGCAAGAGTCAAAGAGCTATCAATCCTGAAGAGCTGAATTGAAAGTTGCTAAGCCTAAGGGGGAGAATTGTTAGATCTAGGAACAATAGGTCTAGATCATTTGTATAGGCTTAGAACTTTAATTAATACTTGTAATGAATATTTGTAATTTATTATTTTGATGTATGCATTATGTATATAGGTTAACCCATATGTGTGTTGATTTATGTATATGATTGCAGGTACAAACATTATACTTGGTCAATTTCTAAAATTGACTAAGTGTAAGAAACATCTACGGATGAATATTTTTATTCTTCGGTAGATATCTTTCTTACAAGACTCTCATCCAAACATACTCTACGAATGAACATCAGTACAAATGAGACTACAAGATCAAGGACTCATTGATGAACATTTCACATGGAGATGAGAAATTCAAGGGAAGACTTCTATGGAAAGCAAACTCCTACGTAAGACAAAGTAGCTGCAGAAAACCAAACACTTGTACCTAAATCATACAAGTGTTTCAAGTCAACAAGTCAATCACGAACTCCAAGAGATTCGTTGTTTCCTTAACCGAAACATGCGTGTCTATAAATACGAGTCCTAGGTTTCACATCAACGGGGGACCTAGACGGAAAACACCAAACATCACATCAATTCACACAATCTATCAAACATAAAACCCTAGCAGCCGTCACATCAATACATCTCAAACGTCAACACGTTCGAAGAAATCATTGTTTATATTTGTCATCAGTTGTTCATCGGTAATCATTAATAAGTTTTAATGAAATACTTTTGAATCAAATCTTGTTCTTTTATTATTGTGTTGATATCAATCTGTTCTTTAGCATTAATATTCATTGTCATTGATTTTTAATAATTAATCCATTAAGCAACGATTAATGATCATTTCGCAATCATTAAATCGATTCCAATCTAATACTGATAATTCCTAAATGTGATTCTTGGATTCATAGTCATATAATTATTCTAATCCTAAGATATCAAACCTTAGGTTGAGTCGTGAAGGAATCGTTAGAGAATCTTTTTTTCTTCTTATTATTAAAAACTGCAACTTATATATTGTGTGAGTTTTCCATGCTTCTTTTTACTTTATTTTACACCTTTTGGGGTGAAACATGTTAAACTTATAATAATACACTTGTAAAACCTCTTGATACTTGTAATGCATGAGCAATTTGTTTATAAACTTATCATATTATTTGAGATATTTATGAGCCTTATATGATAGTCATCTTGTAAAAACAATCATTAACTATTGCTATCCTAGCGACGTCATAGATTTATGGGCTTGACAAGCCTATTTGGTGCTAAAGCCGAGGCTATTGCCGGCTCCAGATTACGTATGCTTGTTTATCATGGGAACCAAGTACGCTTAGTTAATAGTTATAATTTATTGTGTATATCTTTGTCAAGGTTTGATTGTATCATTATGTTATCTATATTCTTGCAATATTTTTTAACCTATGACATGAATTGCTTTTTAAAAGTTGCTTTTATATATATGTTCAAATTCATGGGAATTCACCAATATCATATGTTGATCTTATTTTTAATATGTTTCAGGATGCTACTTTGAGGACTCCTTCATGCTCATATAGGACTTGGATCTAGTTTAATAAAAGTCTTTTTACGTTGTTTGAATTATTTATTAGAAATGGAATGAACTAGATTATAACTAAGTAAACTTACACATGAGTCCTCTCATGTATTTAATATGCTTAGATAGGATTTTATGTGCCTTATATGTTTAACATGATTATGTGATCATATGTCTTATGTGATTATTCCTATACCTTGATTCTTATTAGTGCACACGTTATTCTCAAATCATATTCTAAGGCATTATGCCTAAATCAAATGAATTTCAAAATAAGCTTTGAATTGTTATCCATGGTTTTCAAATATCGTCAAAGTTTGTACCTATAACTTGAAACATGTAATACTGGAATAGCGTGAAACCTGTATCTCGAGGTGTCCTATCTAGGCAAGGTATTTATATAAATCCAAATCAACCGATGGATCCGTTTACATTACCTGGGAACCCTTGGGGTGAGTGTCCGGTTATAGGTACGCATGTCTTTTTTAAAGTTGTGGTTGACCTAATCCTTTGATAAGTCAACATATTTGCCTTGGGTTGTAAACCAAACGTTACACTTGAAACATCTTGTTGTTATTTTGAATCGTATTATCATTGATTTTGTCCTCTTGGATTTTGAAACTCATTAACCAATTTTCATAACGATTCTTAATAATCCTTTCGAATGTCTTTCCCTTAAAACTGCACTTATTCTGAAAACCCATTACAACGATACTCTTATTCTGAACTGTACCTTTAATCTTAACAAACACGATTCTCATATCAACCTTACGCTAATGCAACTTTTAAAATTCAATGTTATCTAAGAATCATGTCAAAGTTGTCTGCTTTGAGAAAGCTCATCTGGAGTCTATTTCATCCAAAAGTGTCTTAAACATATTTCTCATGTTCGTCAAGCCGAGTCTCGTATTGATCTAATGTTTTGTGCTTCTCACGTGACCAAACCTTTCCTAATCGTCTTGCATCGTCTGATATGCAAAAGCTTGAAAGCCAAAGTTTCTAATCAAATTGATGAATCTAAGAAACCCATGAAATCATTAATCATGAAATCGAACAAACTTAAGTGTAGTGAAACACCATAGTCAAAACTCATTGAATTTAAACGTTGCCAAGAGTTCACTTGCAAACGCGAAATGAAATCCAAGTCTCCTTATATCCTTGAAATTAGTCTTCTCGTGATTAAATTTCAGGACGGAATTTCTTAAAGTAGGGGAGACTGTAACATCCGTCTATTTTCAAAATTATGAACCCAAACACGAACTCATTTTGAACTTTCATACAATGGAACATTCAATATTTAAATTATTTTATTTTATTTAATGAATCAAATACGTTAAATGTGTAATTTAATCAATATTGATAATTGTTTTATTCAATTTATCATTTAAACAAATTATAATAATTTTTTTTATTTAAAAATAACTCTTTTCATAAAATTATAAAGCTTTATGTATCATTCTGCAATAAATAACTAAATGAAAAAGA
>BJCM01166447.1:0-10408 GCA_018326385.1 Flaveria bidentis | reverse complement strand
TATTTTATAAATGAATTTATTATTTAAATTAAGTTTAGGGTGAAAAATGTCATTTATAAAACTTAAGTTATAAACTTTTCACATAAAATGTTAAACATTAATACAACAGGGACCAAACCTATAAATATCGTTTAAAACCAACCCTACCCCCGTCGACCCTTGCGTGTTCTCTGGCGAGCTCCGGCAACCCCTCCATACCTAAAACAACCGAACAAAATGCAATTAAAACGACCTAACACCAATGACTGTGTTATTCGAACCTAGTACCTGTTTCGATTCGTTTAATTTACTTGTTTAAAGTCTTCAATGGAAACCGAACATCATATTCAAATCCCAAAGTTTCGCCTCGGTCACTAACACAATTAACCGAATTAATTGACAAAAACGCTGTTGTTATAATTACGAATTTAAGCATATCAATCGTTGCTAGTAACACCATGTAATTACAATCGGATCATATCCGAAACCCCTGAATCAAAAATTGAATTCATTGAATACGAAACTGAATGAACTGAACATATATACTTGAGGGTAAACGCTTCACTCGATTCCTTAAAACTATTCGCACTCCCAATTGCATCAAAAACTCACACAATTATCGTTTCCATCACCATGTATCCATCGACCCATAGCCTAGTCGATAACCATATTCGAAGCCTTGTAACTTTAAATTGACCAAGGCTTTTTATTAGTGATCATTTGAAGAAGCTTTCTGTAAGAGCAATTGGACTAACATAATCATCATCATACCAAATCGATACCATTCCAGTCACAGTTGTTCTTGAGCTTCATTTCTATCAAATCTATACCAATCAAGGTAACTAAACACATCCTCATACTCGATTAATTGGGTTAACAACTTCAAATTCATGTTCAGTTTGATCAAAATCGATTCTAGGGTTCATGTGATATTTGGGATTTTCGTTTTAACAATTTTATAAATTTTATTTGACAAACGAAGTAAGATCTGGGCTTACAGCTCACTGGCAACACGCATTATTCATGTACAAGAGGTCCCGGGTTTGAACCCGGGCACCCTCAAATGTTTTTAAGCCTTTTCTTTTATAATTAAATTACAGAAATTAATATTACTCTATTAAATTAAAATAAAAAATATGTTAGTAATTAATTTTAATCTAGAAATTATTAATTTAATTTCTAAAAATTTTAAACAAAATAATATATTATTTTTATTTAAAAAATAGTTTAATATTATAAAAACTATGACAAAAGTCATTTAAAGGTTATCTTTCTATTATATCATAAAATGGTCTTTAAATCAAATAAGTTATTTTTGTTTAAATAATTGATTATTCAATTAATTATTTTGACCATGAATTTAAATAATTAATTATTAAATTAATTATTTACTTACCACACTTTACTCAATTTTTATTTCATCAATTATTATAAATTAAATTTTTGAGTAAAATTTAATAATTTAATTTCACTAACGATTCATGTTCGTTTTAAATCTTAATTATTTAATTGATTTATTTCATCTTTATTGAATCAAAACATAATCGATTGCATTATTTTATTTAACTTGATTATTAAAAACCCCAAAATTCTAACTCAAACCCTAATTCATATTTAATCGTTAATAATATCATTATTCTAATCCTAAGACATCAAACCTTAGGATGAGTCATGAATGAATTGTTGGAAAATCTTATTTTCTAATTATTATTCAAAAGCGCATCTTATATATCATGTGAGTTTTACATTCTACGTTTTACTTTATTTCACATCTTTTGAAGTGAAACATGTTAAGGTTATAAAAATACACTTGTAAAACATATTGACACTTGTAATGCACGAGCAATTTGTTTATAAACTTGTCATGGTTATTCGAGATATTTGTGAGTCTTATATGATAGTCATTTTGTAAAAACAATCATTAACTATTGCTAGCCTAGCGACGTCATAGATCTATGGGCTTGACAAGCCTATTTAGTGCTAAAGCCGAGGTTATTGTTGGCTCCTGATGACGTATGTTTGTTTATCATGGGAACAAAATACACTTAGCTAATTGTTATAACTTATTGTGGATATCTTTGTCAATGTTTGATTGTATCATTACGCTATCCACATACTTGCAATATTTCTTAACATATGACATGAATTGCCTCTTAAAAGTTATTTTTATACGTATGTACAAATTCATGGGAACTTACTAATATTATATATTGACTTTATTTTTAACATATTTCAGGATGCTACTTTGAGGACTCCTTCATGCTCGTATAGGACTTGAACGAAGTTTAATAAAAGTCTTTATTACGTTGTTTGAATTCTTTATTGCATTGTAATGTATTATTTGATTTGTATCATTCAATGAAAATAACATGTAATAATACTTCAACGTATATATTTCCATGAACTATGAGCAATTGATTCATATTCGTCCACTCCGATTATTACGCCGTCAGTCGGGGTGTGACAATCGAACGACCAAACCCTCCTCAATCCTTACCTTATCGGTTTTAGGCTAGCTTCTCGTAATGTCGGTATGGTTTTTAAAGGGAAGATTCCATATTTTGTTGTTTTTTTCTTTTCTTTCTCCTCAAAGTGTCCATCTCATATAGTTTCTTTTCAAAATGTCGTTACGTACAGGCGCTCGCCCATATAGCACGAGCGTCATTTGCTTAGGTATACGTGTCATTTTGTACCTGGTTCTGCTATACAAGACATCCACGCCAGTGTGTGGAGGCGTCGACGCCTTGTCCGGATGAGACGTTTTGCGAATAAATTTATGAGAAAGACATTTTGGGAAAAAGAAAAGCGAAAATAAACATTTTAAGAATTTTTCTTTTTTTAAAAGGTTTTTAAGAAAAGCGTTAATGACATTGATCACCACTTTATATTCTCACTTATAATAGCAGTGACCATCTATAAAATAGCGTGAAAACACAGGTTTCAAAAAGATGATGGATTCTCCATGTTTGGTTATTCGTGCTTTCGTCGTGCATTGACAACACTTTGTTTTTTCTGGTTGAAATTTGGTCTTTTCTTGTATTTTTGAAGTTTTTTTTCTTCAAATCAACTGAGTGAGGATTAATATCTAGAAAGTATCAAAGTTGACCATTTCCTTAGGAAGAATGTTCAAACATCCTACGTATAATACTAATATAAAAAGTCTTATATTAAAATCATCATATGAAAGATTCTTTCAACCAATTTGTTTTACCCTTCCATGTTATAAAAATACACCATGTTTTATATAAATTAATAATTATTAAAATAGTGAATTGTCGTTTACCTCCCCGTGATTTTTTCACGTTTGCCATAATTATCCAAAATTATTTATCTTTACATCTGGATTGACAACACTTTATAATTAGCATAAGGATATTGTAAACAAATATATCTGGATTCTCAATTCACTATATAATTAGCATAAGGATATTGTAAACAAATATATTCGAACTAATATAAATATGAATACACAGATAGTTATAAATAATGTGATTCTTTATGAATACATAAAAAATATACAAATTAAACAATAACTATTTTGTGTATTCTTTAGTCACGAATTTAATAATTCAAGATAGCTAAGCCCATTGTCAACATATAGGCAGGCCCCATGGTGGTGAAAGATGGAGCTCCACTAGTAGGTGGCGGTGGCGGTGCAGCGACAAGGCTTGGTGGCGTTGATGGGCTGGAGTCTGGAGACGAGGTGGGTGGATCGGGTGTTGTTGACGGAGAGATTGGCAAAATTGATGGTGTTGCGGGTGTTATGGGTGTTGTTACCGTAGGAACGGTGTTGTCAGCAACGAATACATTGATGGCTAGCTTTTGACCGTCTTGGCAATGACTTGTGAAGGTGCAAATGAAATAGTGATCGCCCGTGCGGGTCAAGGTGATGGAAGCGGGGCCGTTCACAATAGTAGCGGGATTGGTGAAAGTGCACGACTCGTATACAGTCGCTGGAACCTCTGCAACATTGTGTTCTCCGTCGGTGAAGTTAAAGATTAAAATATCACCGACCATAAAGATCAAAGGGGACGCCCAGGTGGTATATATAGCAGTGTCGCCTGTAGGAACAGTCCATCCTAAGGCGTCCCCGACAACAAACCTTGTTTGTGCCATCGCGCAATAAAAATGAACAGATGCAAACATAATAAACATCAACACCCCTAAATTCATGGTATAAACCACCATATTTTGTAAAATTATAAGGATTGGTGTATTGAGAATTGATACAACAAGAGGGTGCTTTCAATTTTCAAATTTAGAGTTTACCATGAAATGCTTAATGATTATTTATAAACATAATCTGTTTAGAAATAACAATTCACGTATATAAAAACCTTCATTATTGAACATAGTCGCCTTAAAAGTTTGACCGTCATATAAACATGTACGTCATCGTATTTAAAATCTGAAATACCGAATCTGCTATATTTTATTAATAAATACAAAATAAACGACGTGTGATTAAAATAAAAATAAAAAAACAAGTGTTAAAGTATCATCAAAATGTCATGTATATAAAAACTAATTCATTAAAACATATTTAAATCAAGTGTGATGTTTAACTAGTGTTTGAAGTTTTTATTGATGTAATTGTTGGACTCAATTGGATCAAAATAGACAATGAACACTATAATTTGTGAAACTCCCACGACTCTTTTAATATATTAACTTAAACAAATACATAAACCAAAAATTACAATAACCAACTCATCTATTTATACTAAACTTATGACATGCTTCCTAGGACTCCTAATTAATCTCAAACTAAAAAAATTAACTCAAATAAATAATAAAATATTCTAAAAATGATCCTAATCAAAATAAACTTTAAATAGATAAACTACATGGGTTGATCACTGTTCTTCGACCACGAACTATTCCTTAATGTTGGTATAAACCATTTCTGGTAGTAGCAGGTTTCTATATCGGTAGAAACTCCACAAATATCAACCAATGTGTGAGTGATCTTGCCCGAATTCGATCACCCCTTGATCGAATGACAAGATTTCACAACTTTTCTAATCAGAATTCACTTGGATCCGATAAACTCTAATGGGTCAGGTCTTTGTTTGTAGGAATTTGTTCCATAGGTCTTGAAATTGATCACCTTCTTCAACAAATTGTTCTCCTCCCTGTTATACCAATTGTAGGAATCAAATGAATCAAAATTGATGATGAACACGATGATTTTGTGAAACTCTCATGACTTTTTTATAATATAAACTCAAATAAAGTCTTAAACCAACAAATTACCATACCTACTCATCTATTTATACTAAACTTATGATTTGCTCTCTAAGACTCTTAATTAAACTCAAAATAGGAAATCAACTCAACCCAATAATAACATATTCTAAACATTATCATAACCAAAATATACTTTAAATAGATAAACGGATATTTATCAAGATTAACTCATCAACAATCATATTTGAAAAGTTATGTTTGTCGTCAATTAAGGTCTTGACGTCCTTTGGGTTTGAAACTTCTTTTAACTATTTCGTATTGGGGTTTATATTATACTTGTGTTTACGTTATCATGTTTGACACTCTTAAATGTTCAATAGTCTAGTTTTAAAATAGAGTAACGAATTGCTGATGGTTGGTGTTTTCATAAATGGATAAGTGACACGTTAAAGTTGTCTATAAAAGTCTTTTGATTTTAGAAAGTCGAGATTAATATGCTTAATTTTCGTTGTCTACTTCACATGTTTTGTGTAGTATTGATAATCTATCGTTAACAGTGAATAAACATGTGATCTACAATAAACAAGTTAATTATTTATTATAAACGATTAATTATTAATCTTGTCTAAAAAAATGATGTGTTTTTTTCGATGTTAAGCGTATAACAGTTAATCCAATTCATGTGGGTAATTGCATGCAAAAGAACTTTTGATTATAATTAACTTAATTGTTATAAGTACTTTTAGGTGACCTAGCTGTAGGCGGTTTCGACTTTTAGTAGAGACTGAGTTCGATCCTTCACAGGTAAATAATACCATGAGGTGTCCGGACAATGACATTAATCGGAAACACATAAAAGGGTACGAGCATAAACCGAATTTGGGACATAGATAGTAGTTCGAATATACACTTTACCTCTGGGTGACCCTGTGAATATATTGTCTCCCGTGGATTTTTAAATGAATGAGACAAACTCCTTAATGAGTTTAACGACGCTTAATTTTTTAGGTAACTTAATTCTATTAAAAGCTTTGTAAGGGTACACAAGTCACTACTCCTGCTCCATCTGACAATTCTAGTTTGAGTAACTTTTTGGAGGTTACCAATAAAAGAACTCTTTATTTCTAGATAGTGAGAGTTAATGTAACTAAGGGAAGATTTATAATAGACTTTGGTTTTCTATTAGGCTAAGATGTGGTTTCTATTCGGTTAAGAGGTGTACTTTAACATTTTTTTAATTTCATATCAGTGTTATATTATATACTTTTCCCATTTCACTCTACCACACATCGAGAAAATGGTATAAGTCTCTTAACCTCCCTTAATTTGATATAGAAATAAGCGGATTTATTGTGTGCAGTTTGTGTCTCATGTCCATCAAACCCTAAGACACTTTTTGGTTCACATGAATTGAAAATTTAGTTTTGTTGGTCAACGAATGACATTTTAAATTAGAAAATTTTCTCATATTTATTGGAATTCATATTTATTCCGTTTACCCATCAAATGTTTAACAATATAATAGAATGTACAAATTAACATTCGAACTCCACTCATGACTAACCAAGCAATCACGTTATCAATTTTAACAACATTCCAATTTCAATTTTAATTCTTTTACAAAAGATTCTGTGAACCAAACGGCCTTTAAATGCATCAACCATTAATGGCCCATAAGGGGTGATGTTTTACATTTAAGTAAGCTCGGTGAACAAAACAAATTAATGATCATTAAGCAGTACGTATATTTGTTAACGTTAAAAACGTACATTATTATTAGATACATGTTAATGTGTGTGCAAAGATATTCACTTAATTACTCAACATTATGAGTATATAACTTAAACGGTTAAGGTTGTTATCGCACACCGCTCAAACATGATCCCATGGTTTTTCATTGTTACCTCACTCCTCTAACACCTACAATCCTTCAATAAGTTGTACACAAGATGATCGTCTTGGTATTTTATATCTTTATAAATAAGACAAACTAGATTTCTTACCCGTTGCATGTTGTTGAGGCATTGTACGTGACAACATACGCAACATGATAAAATATCGGCTACAATCGACCTTAGTCATTTCCGAACTAAATTAACGACAATACGTAGAGTTAGTGACTCGAATTTGAACTGTTGAAGAAAACATATTATATTTAACAAGAATTTTTTTTCAAACAAAATTTATGTTGAAACATAGACCTCCATTCATTATGAGTCGTATCCGAACTAAAATTACACCGAAACTTAGAGTAAATGAAAACATATTAGATGTGACTCAACGCTTTTCATTCAAAACTTATGTTGAAACGTAGACGTGTGTTAAAATGTAGATAATTTCAAAGGGTATATTAAAAATAAGCATGTAAACATATTATATTTAACATGAGTCTATACCCGTTACTACGGTGAAATTGACGTGGTTATGTACGTATAAGAAATGTGTGAGTCGGTGACGATTTGATATAGTTAGAAAAAAGTACTATGTGTGGTATGTTGGGAAGTAAATAAAATTTAACTTTGAAACAACAATTGCTCAACAAAAATATTTGAAAAGAAATGTCAAGAGTAAATGACATAAAAAAACACCGAAAGAGTTGAATGTCCTAGAATTCGAACCGGGGTGACTAGATCCAAATACATAAGCTATAACCGCCCCAACTATAGTGCTTTATTATAATAAACTAGGTGTATTACATGACCGGAGTTGCGCGAATCGTCAATGTTTTTTAATAGTATAATTAGGCCAAGATGGTCATCTACGGTGGTTGTAGTCGAGAAATAGTGCCACACCAAATGACAAATACAATGTTGTCCATCATCACAACTATGATATAATGTAGCTCAACATATGACTATACTATAGGATATTAATTGAAAAAAGGAACCCAACAGAACCAACAATGTTTTATGAAGACAACCTCAAAAACATGGCTCACATGAGGAATAACAAACCACAACGTCTCATGTATGTCTCAAAGGACCATATGGCCAACATCATCGACTAGATGCATCCGCATGTCTAGAAAGAACTGAAGCACATCGTCATTGACTTAGTACAAACATTCAAGCAAATAGCAACCATAAAACACCATCAAAATCTCAAAACTTGAAGTTACCCATTACGCTAACCATTGATAAAACAATAAAAAGAACACAAACCCCAATAAGTCCATAGATTAACCAGATCCATAACTAAATTCATAAAAATTAAAGATTTACAATCATCACCTTCATACAATACAAATAATAGCTAGGGTTTGCCTCTTGAATGAGTCTTTGACTCACCATCATTAGAGGCCGAGCCATATATAGAACAAAATATCCTCACCGCCGTGGAAATATGCTAGAAACAGTTGTTGTCGTGTTCCCTGTCTCTTTGCACAACAGGTTTCGCATAAACCCAAAAGAGAGAAAAAGGAAAAACCCAAAAAATACAACAGATGCAATCCTGGACCAACGGTGGCCATACATGCGGCCACCGGACCCACCACTAACACCAAACACAACACGCAGACAAAGGTCGACCGACAGGGCGACACTTGCAGATATGGCGGTCGTGGAGTAGGTGGTTAAGGTGCAGACGGTGGCCGTGACGATGCTGATGACCGTCGTGGTGGTTCAGGAGGCAGCGATTCGAGCAAAAGATGGTTAGAGAAAGCAATTTCTCTTTATAGAAACGCACCGGATGAGACAAAATGGAGATTTTCCCCCACTTTATGCATTAATAATTACTTTTGCCAAATAATACACCGTTGTTCAAAGTTATATAATAATATTTAGTTGCATTACAAAACAAAAATATCATTTCTACGTAAAATAGATATCGTTCTTTATTTGCCAAGTAGCTTCACCCTTATGCCACCCTCAGCAACAAATTACCTACCAACTGAAAATGTATAAAAGTCAATGTTGCTGAGTGAGTTCTAAATTTATAAATAAAATACTTTTCCTTTGTTTAAAACATATTCTTTACTTTCGTACATGATCATCCGTCGTACATACATCAAGGTAATACTATTATTATCTTTCATTGTCGTTTGCATTCGTTCATTTCGTATTTTTTCATTATCTTCACTTTCATTTAGATCCTGTCATATGTCAAACCCCCTCTTTGGGCACAAAGCCACCTCATCCAGGGCTAAGCGACAAGGATCACGTTTCATATATCCAAAGCACTCACAAAGTATGATTCCCCTTTGTGTGAACCCTTAAGGGTTAGCCAAGATCGCACACTATATAACACACAGTTGAGCTAACAACCCTCAATGAGTTGTGAACCTCTTTACATTCTGCTTGCAAGAATTTCATTCGTTCATTCATTTAGTTCCACTTTGCATTATCTTTAATCTTTCACTTCATTAAGAAAATATTTTACGTACAATAGCATAAACACACCACGTAAAGCCACACAATAATACGTAATAAGGAACATAAAGAAAACATTCCATAATATGCACAACATCAGCAGACATAACCACTAAACCATCCCAGGTCTTAGTCTTTAAGTTTCATTCTCCCGAACTTTCAGAAATATTTCTAAGGCATTTAGGCGCATGGGCACTATGCGGGCACATGAATACTATTTGGGCGCATCACACTTAGGAATCTGGGGAAACTTAGGCATATGAGCAAAGACTTAGGCTCATGGGGTTAGGTGCATGGGGGAAACTTAGGCGCATGGGGAAACTTTGGGTGCATGGGTACTATTCAAGCGCATGGGCAGACACTTAGGCGCATGGAAAAATCCTAGGCGCATGAGCAATATATTGAGCGCATAGGCATCTGTCCTATTCGGCCTACACTATTTTCAGACCCAAATCATTACTCATTCTAACAATCTAAACACTTAAAACATGCATATAAACATGAAACATAGCCAAAGCATAGACTGTCACACCCCTACCGACGGCGGAATCATCGGGGTGGATGAATGTGAAACGATTGTTCATAGCACATGGAACTAATAAGTTGAAATAATATTTAATATCATTTTTATTGAACATTACAAGACAATTAAATCATTACAATACAAACAAGATATAAACAACAACATAAGATTTTCAATTAAGCTAAGTCCAAGTCTTATATGAACACGAAGAGATCCTCAAGTATCAAACCTGAAACATGTTAAAAATAAAGGGTCAAATTTGAAAGTTGGTGAGTTCAATGGGTTAAACACACAACACACACACACATAGATGCACACACACACACACACATATATATATATATATATA